>JAJMAX010000123.1:0-28858 GCA_030565105.1 Vanderwaltozyma verrucispora | reverse complement strand
TCACTTCTACTTTATCTGAGACTCGTATTTATTATCTGTTGAGTTTCGTATATTACTACCTGATCATTGTTTGATCAACATAAATATATCATGAGTTCCGCATCTCTTGAGTTTAATTCACTAGAGAAATTTTTCTCGTCTCGAGCATTGATTTTTTTCCAGAGCTGTCTGTCATTTATTTCTTTATATAAAAACACTGTTTATATCTTGATTAGATCCTATAACGTAAACCTTTTTTTTTTACAGTTGTAAAAGAACAAACACTGCCAGCTAAACTATTGTATCTTCTGAGATGAATAATAATAACTACCAATATCCACAACAAAATATGTATTATCAGCAACCGCCTCCAAATATGCAGCCGCAAATGCAACCAGTATACATACAACAAGCACCACCTCCAGCTGAAAATAAGTCATGTTGTTCAACTTGTTGTAATATATTATTATGTTGTTGTATATTGGAGATGTGCTGTGGTTAATTGGCATTTTGATGATAAGAAAATAGAGCTAGATTGTAATGCTCTTAAATAAAAAATATATTTTTAGATTGATTGAGCAAGTAATATTCACTTTTTAGTATTTATATGCAATTTGATATATATATATTTATGTGTATATTTTTATATATGGCCAAATTTAATTAATTAAGTAACTGATTGATTATTATTTATTATTTTGTTTTGTTCCTTACATTTGCTTGTTGTTGTTGTTGCAGTTGTAATATTTTCTCTTTTAGCTCTTCATTTTCCTTTTTGATTAATTGAAGTTCAATTTGTGTTTCCTTCGATCTTCCGTATGAAATCATTTTTGACATTTCTTTATTCTCTGAGGTTAATGTTTCAATCCTTATAATCATTTTATGAGCCAGTGCTTCAACATCATATCTACCATATTTAGTTATTGAATTACTTGGTTCTAAAGCCAATGCGGTTAATATACTTTCTAAATTTGTTTTGGTTTCATGTAATTCTTGTTTCTTTTCTTGTAAAGCAATAGACAATTTTTTAAATATATTTTCTAACGTTGATGGTAGTTCAACCATACCAGGTATTTGTAATTTTTCTTTTTCGAATTTATTTTCACATTGTTTATAATGCAATCCTTGATTAAACATTTTTTTAAGTTTATTAATTTCTCTCTCTAATGATTCAATTTGTGTTTCTCTGACTTGTAAGATTAATTTTAATTCATCCTCATCCTCTCTTTTTTTCAAATTTTGATTATTTATTATATTATTTTCAAGATGAATTGAATGATCATTTTTATTTGTTACTGTATTCGAAATTTTGAAACTATTTCTTACGTTAATGTTATTATCATTTTCATTAATACTTGTAATACTCGTATTATTAGTCCATATAGTATTTTCTGATTTATCAGAGATATTCATATTATTTTTAGAATTGTTATAATATTGATATGAATTTAGTTGAGATTGTAATGCAAAATTCGTCGATTCATTATTTGTATTAGTATTATTACCATGATATGCTGTCTTCTCAAGATTTAACAAATGTTCAGAATTTTCTTTATTATCATATGATGTTTGTGACAAATTGAATGGTCTTCCATTGAAAGGTATATCTAACGTTTTCGGATCATATCCGTAATTCATATAATTCATCTTTTTTACTGTTAAAATATCTTTTGTAAATCACTCAATGTCTCTTAATTTTCAATCTCACTAAATCAAACGATTAAAAAGCAGCTTTTAACCTTCTTACAATTGCAAATAACCTACTGAAACTGTTCAGATCTCTCAATATACCAGAAACATGTGTACATGACATTTTATTCTGCTCAAATAGATCGATATTCTTATATATTTTTTTATTTATTATGAATCAAAAATCTTCGCTAAAGAAAACGGCATATTGGAACTTAAAACAGTTTTAATGCAATAATATAACGAATATTTAAAGGTGAACAGTCAAGTTTTTAATAGTTAAAAGTACAATGTTTAGTTTAAAAAGTATTAAATTGTTTATTCCATATGCACTAAAATAATGGCTAAATGTGCATATATCTATAAATCTATTTATAAGTATTAGTTACTGTTGGAGGAAAAAAGAAAATAAATAATAATTGGTATGCCAACTTTTTAAAATTCTAATTATGCATTTTTGTGTTTGGATTTAATTGTGAGAAGAAATATATTATTATTTGGAAAGTGTTGGTAATCTTCTGCTGTTAAAAATAGTAAAAAAAAAATTTGAATTGTCTTGTATTCAATATTAGAAACATGTTAAAAATAGTAAAAAAAATTTATAGGAAACAATATTTAACTAATCCAAATAAACTCACACTGAATATTATTAAGAAGAAGACATGTAAACAAAATGAATCAAACGATGTCATTAAATAATATGGTAAATGAATATAATAAACCCAGTATAATTTTTCACCGATTGTAGTAAATAAATCCATAAAAGAGTTTTCTGAACCAGTACGTTGTTTTGCTTCTTTAATAGTTTCCATATATTGCATTGAAGTCTTGCATTCTTCATCAACATGTTTTTCTTGTAATATCATCTTGTTTGAGTATATGTTTATTCAATCGCAATTTGTTGCCTAAATTCAAATTCAAATTCAAATAGCTAATTTATTCTAAATTCAACTATAATTGTGATTTATAACTTTCAAGTCCAATATATAAGTGTGACCTATTAAGCTAATCTGTTTTAAAATAATATCCATTTCATTTATTCGTTTAATCAAATTACCAGTTTACGATTGAATGTTTTTTCCAATTCGCAAAGCTTCAGTTTTTTCCTTTCAATATGCCTTTGCGCAATTTGAGTTCATTATGGGAAATAATGGAAAAATAGGAGTTATAGACAAGCAATTGTTGCTAAAGAGGTTATTAACAAGCAAATAATACATTGAGAGAATATAGCTTAGACGTTCAGCTATATTATTAATATGTGAATAAAGGGAAAGAAGTTCTTCTACTGAAAAAAACACAACAACAGTAAAATAAATATGAAAAAGTACTTGGAAAATGTCAATTTTTTTTTGCTAAATAGTGTGTATAAACAATTATGTATTTACATTTCTCCTTCTTTTGTGAAATTTATTTATTAAAGATGTTATTCAATCTGTATTTTAAATTCTATAATTGTTATTATTATTTCTTATCGCCTTTGAAGACAGATGAGAAGAATGATCTTCTTTTTGTACCGCTTGTTTCTTTAGTCTTAACATTATCACGAAATAATCTTTCTAAATCAAAAGATTGTCGAGCTCTTGAAAATGAATTCTTAACTTCACCAGATAAAGAAATACTGGAATTTGTATCTTTTGAAGAAGAATTTTTATATCTCTCCAAGTCATGATTTGCTCTCGTTGTACTTCTTGAAAGCATATTATTATCATTATTTCTATTACTCGATTTATGGCTATTACTATGGATATGAGAGTGTGATTGATCTTGAGATTTTGGGCGGTAATGAGATGATAAATTTTCTTCTTTATATGTATGCATATTTGAATTTTTATGATTATTATTACCATTGAAAACTCTAGATTTAGAATTTAAGTCTGGTGAAGAAAAATTAATTTCTTGATATTTTAAATCTAATGAACGACGATCTCCTTTTGGTTCATTGATATTTAAATTCCTTTCTGTATAAAAACGTTGCGACGCAGTAACATTATCGTTTTTATCATTTTTTGCAATATTTCTCAAATTCTCATCAAGAACTGGTGATTTTCTTGATTTATTTTGAATATTTTCATTCCTTTTTTTAGTTTCACCACTTTTTTGCTTTGATTTCCTATTCTTTGCTTCATCAAGATTCAAATCTATACTTTCACTGGATAGAACTGAGCTTCCCATACCTTCATCTTGTGTAAGTTCACTAATAGGAGTATTTACTTGATTTTCATCTTGACTTAAATCTAATTCATTAAAAGTTAATTCAAGATTTGCCCGTGCTTTTTCTAAACTAAAGCTTCTTCCCAAATCATTTGTTTGATAAGCTGGTAAAATATCTGTTTTTAAAATTCTTGGAGGTAAAATATCAACTAACAGACTTTCCTCATCTGAATCAGTTCTTTCTCTTTCAAGTTGGTTTTCCAATATTCTTTCTTCTCGAGTATTTTGTTCATTTAACTTTGAAGATACAGCTGTTCTAGGGTGTGGGGGCAATGGAGGTGGAGCTTTTATTTTATTTAAATTTTCTGTCTTTTCCTTTTGTGAAGACATATTTGGTTGTCCAATCTGATAATAGCTTTGACCTGAAACATCATAGGTATGATCTAATTTTTTTTCAAAAAAGTTAGGTTTAACGCTATTATTTGAAAAATTATGTGAAGGAGGTTGAGGAATAGGTTGTGGTTTATTTAAACTTTGTGGATTAACAAATACCTCCGGTTTACCTACGAATATTGGCTGACCATATGAAGATGGAAGAGATTGTTGCTTAGGAGGAATCATTTGTATATTAGGTATATATTGAGCATTTGATGCTATTGGTTGAGCATTTTCAGCACCTTGGTATTGTATAGTATCACTCAGTTTCTCATTTTGAATATCTCCTTCATTCATAAATACATTATTTGTTGCAGGATTTTTATGAGAACCATTATTTAGAGAATTCTGATAATTTATTGCCATTTTTGGAAATGGATTATTAGATTTATGTTGCTTAGTTGCAGCAGGAGTATCTGATTTTGCAGTTGGCTCACCAACTAAAAACTCTTCCGATCCCATTGCAGAAGTTGTTCGATTAATATCTTGAGTGGAGGAAATAGCATTTGATAGAAATGAGCTTGTACTTTTCTGTCTTTGGGGGTAAACAGAAGGGCTCCAATAGAAGTCTGACTTCAAATTATCTGCATGGTCATAATTGCTACTAAAATTTCCATTTGTTCGAGAATAATCCTTCAATGCGGCTTCACTCAATGTTTTATAAATATAATTAGTACCTACACTTGCACTATCATTATTGTTCACTGTAATACTATGAGATTTTCCCATAACACTATTATTTCCTAAAATCAGATTTGGTGATGATCTATCTTCTGAAGTGTAAGATTTTCTATTTTCATTTCTCTCATCAAATCTTTCATTAATATTTAAAAAGCTTTTTCTTGAAATGTCAGAAGAAGAAACAGTTTTACCTTTATTACTACTGACATCTATTGGTAATTTAGGAGAAATTTCAAAATTATTATTGTATAGTTTATCTACTAAAATCATATCGGAATGATTTAGTTTACCACCGTTTCGAAATTTATTTTGCTGCAATTGATGCATTGTATTTTGAAGTATTTCTAAATTAGATTGATATTTTGCATATTGCTCAAAATTATAAGGACCTTGGTCATATTTATCAACTAATTCAATATTTTTATTTGAAATCTTTCCTAGATAATGCAAAACTTGGTAAATATTTGGCCTTAAATTTGGATTTTCTGTCAACATTATAATAATTAAATTTATTAATTTTGATGAATAATTATTTGGTGGGAATTCATATTTTGAATGTAAAATTGCAAATTGACCATTCATTTCAAAAGGAGTTGTATAAAACAACAATTTATATAATAAGACACCTAATGCCCAAATATCTGATTTTTCATCAACTGGTAGGCATTTATAAAGATCTATCATTTCTGGGGATCTATATTGTGGGGTTGTATTCATAAGAATATCTTGTGTTAGTCTAGCAATTTCTTGATGAGTCGTTACTGGTTGAAAACATGTTGAAGTAGAACCAAAATCTGCTAGTTTAAATCTATTATTAGAATCAACTAAAACGTTTTCAATTTTAATATCACGATGTATTAACGGGGTTGGGAGATAATGCATATGAAAAACTGCCAACGTAACGTCATACATAATTGTTAAAATTTCATTCTCTGTTAATTTTGTTGTTAATCGTTGATTCATATAATCTAAAAGAGATTTATTGGGACATAATTCCATTAGTAGCAATACTTCAAATCCAGTATTATTACCATCTTTTGAACGTGACGCATTTGAATCATAAAATTGTACAACATTTGAAGAATGTTGTAATTTTTTCATTACATCAACTTCATTCCTCATTTCATTTAATCCATTTTCATCAGGAACTAAAACTCTTTTTAAACATGCAAGGTCTCCAATATTTAACTGGCTAGTGTCAATGTTGGTATTTTTTCCATTACTACTGCCACTATTATTATTATTATTAATATTATTATCGTTATCGTCATCATCATCCCTATCCCCATCATCATCCCTATCCCCATCATCATCATCATTATTGTAAATATTACCTGTAGTATTATTATTATTATTATTATTATTATTATTATTATCAAATTCGTTTAGATTTTCAATATATTTTACAACATAAATTTGTGCAAACCCACCTTCAGCTAAATAATTTATTATTTCAACTTTTTTTGAGCCTACAACAACATGGATTCCAGGAGTATATTTTTCATTATTATCTGGTTTACCATTAGAGACAGTAGTTCTTGAAGACCCATTTGTCGGTATCATGAAGAAATACTATTAAATGTTCTCCAATATTTTATTTCCTTTTCTTATAGAAAGACAAATTCAGGTATATGTACACACAGAATATATTATAATTAATTTTGACAATACAGTTTAAAATCCAGATATAAAGTTCCTCCTCCACTTAAAACAAGTATAGATCGATATACCAAACAGATAATTTCCAGATAGAGAAACTCACAAACACACAGAGACAGTGAACCAAAACTGTCTTAAGAGGCTTTTACAATTGAAAAGTATAATATTACAGTACAAGGGATTGAGATGCAACAGATATTGTAGTGATCGGATATCAATTTAAAATCACAATTATGTATTCAATCAATATTCCATATCCAATATTCCAAAACCATCGTTAACAATTTTCACTACTTACAGGAAAGGGGGGGGGGCATGGCAGTTAATGCATCTTGGATAATTTTACATTAAAAATATAGAAAACTGTTACCCGGTCTAAATGCGGATTTTTTATTGTCCGTTGGGTTCCGGACAATTAACAGGGTATTATAGACATAATGTATACCATAGTTGTTGTCCGGTGGAAATGACTGTCCGGTATTCTTGAAGAACAGAAAAAGAAAAAAAACTTTTCACATTACTGATTTTGCAGTCCTTCTAGCTTTTCTGAGAAAAAGTATACCATGAGAGTGAAAAAAAAAAATTTTCCAATGGATATCAATTGGTATCTCTCGAGCAATAAAGAATAAGTGGTAACTAGTGCTGATAGTGTATTGGTAGTTTGATGGATTATTATATCGATGGATTCATTAACGTTGATAGATTTGATTCTTGGACAGTTCTTTCTTTTTCATACTTTTTATTCATTTATATATAGATTCAATTTCAACTACTTTTTGGTATCATATTCTTATTTTTAAGTAATAATTAATTTTCATTCATTGTTGAACTTAATATTTTGATATTTTGATCTTTTGAAGTTTTTAACAGAAAAAAAAAATCTGTGTGAACATATTAACCAATAAACAGTCATGTCTCAGGAAGAAGCTACAAAAGCTGCCACAGAAGGTGTTGCTAACTTGCATTTAGATGAAGTCACCGGTGAAATGGTTTCAAAATCTGAATTAAAGAAGAGAATTAAACAAAGACAAGTTGAAGCCAAAAAAGCTGCTAAGAAAGCTACCGCTCCACCAAAACCAGAATCTAAGAAAAAGAAAGATGATGGTTTAGCTGATTTATCTCCATCTCAATATTTTGAAGCTAGATCAAGACAAATTTTAGAATTAAGAAAAACTAAATCACCAAATCCATATCCACATAAATTCAAAGTAAGCATTTCAAACCCTGAATTTTTAGCTAAATATGCTTATTTGCAAAGAGGTGAAACTTTACCAGAAGAAAAAGTTTCAATCGCTGGTAGAATTCATGCTAAGAGAGAATCTGGTTCTAAGTTAAAATTCTATGTTTTACATGGTGATGGTGTTGAAGTTCAAGTTATGTCTCAATTACAAGATTACTCTGATGAAACTGCTTATGAAAATGACCATGATTTATTAAAGAGAGGTGATATTGTTGGTGTTGAAGGTTACGTTGGTAGAACTCAACCAAAGAAAGGTGGTGAAGGTGAAATTTCAGTCTTCGTTAACCGTATTGAATTATTAACTCCATGTTTACATATGTTACCAGCTGATCATTTCGGTTTTAAAGATCAAGAAACTAGATACAGAAAGCGTTACTTAGATTTAATTATGAACAAAGATGCTAGAAATCGTTTCATTACTCGTTCAAAGATTATTTCTTACATCAGAAAGTTCTTAGATAACAGAAACTATATTGAAGTTGAAACTCCAATGATGAATGTAATTGCTGGTGGTGCTACCGCTAAACCATTCGTTACCCATCATAATGATTTAGATATGGATATGTACATGAGAATTGCCCCAGAATTATTCTTAAAAGAATTAGTCGTTGGTGGTATGGACCGTGTTTATGAAATTGGTAGACAATTCAGAAATGAAGGTATCGATATGACTCACAATCCTGAATTCACTACTTGTGAATTCTACCAAGCTTATGCTGATGTTTACGATTTAATGGATATGACCGAATTATTATTCTCTGAAATGGTTAAAGAAATTTCTGGCTCATACGTTATTAAATACCACCCTGATCCAAACAACCCAGAAAAGGAATACGAATTAAACTTTGCCAGACCTTGGAAAAGAATGAACATGATCGAAGAATTAGAAAAGAGATTCAATGTTAAATTCCCACCAGGTGATCAATTACATACCGCTGAAACTGGTATTTTCTTAAAACAAATTTTAATTGATAACAAGATGGATTGTCCACCACCATTGACCAATGCTCGTATGTTAGACAAATTAGTTGGTGAATTAGAAGATATGTGTTTCAACCCAACTTTCATCTTTGGTCACCCACAAATGATGTCTCCGTTAGCTAAATACTCTAGAGATCAACCAGGTTTATGTGAACGTTTCGAAGTTTTTGTTGCAACTAAGGAAATTTGTAATGCATACACTGAATTAAATGATCCATTTGACCAAAGAGAACGTTTCGAAGAACAAGCTAGACAAAAAGACCAAGGTGATGATGAAGCTCAATTAGTTGATGAAACTTTCTGTAACGCTTTAGAATATGGTTTACCACCAACTGGTGGTTGGGGTTGTGGTATTGATAGATTAGCCATGTTCTTAACTGATTCTAACACTATCAGAGAAGTTTTACTATTCCCAACTTTAAAACCAGATGCACAAAGAGACGAAACCAAGAAGGAAGAAGAAACTAAATAAATGCTAGTAAACTAGTGTGTATTATATACTTGCTTATATTTTATAGGTTTTCTTTACGTACGTTAAAATAAATTTAATTAAGTAAAATGAATTGTTTTATTATTTTTCGTTGTAAAACGAGAACAGTTTATAAACAGAATAAGATGTGGAATTATTAATAAGAAAAATACTTTTGTAAATAATGGTATGATCTATATTAAACGAATAGATAAATTTAGAGGTACAAATAAAAAAAGAAATAAAATGAAAAATTATTAATATTTGGTTAGTATTCGTATTATATTTCAACTAAATAAAGAATCCAACAAACGAATGTGCAGTTCCAGTTGAAAATATAATGTGAATGGGTTTTTTTCAATGCTATTAATAATTTAGAAAGTCATCTTTTTAGATACTTGAACTTCTGTTTGGATAGTAGTCACAGTACTATATGCTTCGAATGGATTATGACCTGAATTCTTTTCTAAGTCGTTAACAGGGTTTTGTGCTTTACTTTTATTTTTAAAATATTGTCTTTTGGCATATTTATATAATTCAGCACCAACCCAGAATGCAGCAGAAAGGGCAATTGCAATACCCCACTCGTACCCGATTGGTTTCTGCAAGAAAACTTTATCGTTAATAACTGGAATGTAAACAACTGGGAATACACATACAAAGCCAAACATGATAGACCAAAATAAAAATTGATTACTCCAAATATCACAGAAAAATTGTTTAACTGGGTTATCAGTTTCAGGTTGCATCCTGAAAAAGGATTTCCTCATATCGACTACTTCCCAAGCTAAAATTAAGGCACACCAAGTCATGGTAGCAAATGCAGCAGAACGTGCTCTAAACACGTCATGACAAGTACTATTATACTCTTTATTACAGTTATAACCAAATTGACCATTATCTTTACCATACATAATTGCTGTAAAAGTACCCATACAACTTGCACTCATTAAGATACCATATGAAAGGGTATCGATAATAACTTCCCAAGTAAAAATACCATGCTTAGAATCATTTGGTGGTCTATCCATTAAATCTGAAGCAGCCTTTTCTAAACCTAAACCCATTGCAGGAAAACAAGAAGTAACAACGATGACCCATAAGACTGCGACTGGAGAAAGTGGAAACACAGATTTTTTTTCTTGATTTTGGAAAACCAAACCAACAATTAAATACAAAGCTTGAGCGACATTTTCAGCAAGTAATTGTAAAACAAACTTTTGAATATTATCACTCATTCTTCTACCTTCTTCAACAGCATTTAAAATGGATGCAAAATTATCGTCACTTAAAACAATATCAGAAGCATCTTTTGCAACATCTGAACCGTTAATACCCATAGCAATACCAACATCAGCCATCTTTAACGATGGGGAATCGTTCACACCGTCACCAGTCATAGCACAAAACTTGTCACGACGATGTAGCGCTTCAATCATACGAACTTTTGTTTGAGGTGAACAACGAGCAACAACCAATGGTAAAACTGGTAAATTATCAATTTCATCGTCTGATAAATGATCAAATTGTGAACCAGTCATAACCATAATATCAACAACTTCTTTTGGATAATGGTATAAGTTAGTAGGTAAAATACCAACTTCCTGTGCAATTGCTTTAGCAGTACCTGGAAAATCACCAGTTAACATACGGACGTTAATACCAGCTTGATGAAATTTCTTAACAGCACCCTTTGTTTCTGGTCTTGGTGGATCATAAATACCAATCAACCCTAAGAAAATTAGATCACTTTCGGCATTAGCTCTGTGGTGTTTTAAATCATGAATTGTAGATTTATCTAAACTATCATTAGTAAAAGATTTAGTTGCAAAAGCTAAAACTCTTAACCCTTCGGCAGATAAAGCATCGACATTTTTTCTAATTAAATCAAGGTCATTAGAAGTCAAAGGTTGTAAACTACCAGTATTACCATACCAACTACTACAACAATCTAAAACACCTTCAAATGCACCTTTTGTGTAAACATTATGAGTTTCTTCCTTTTTATTAATATAAACCGAACTCATTCTTTTAATAGTAGAATCAAATGGAAATTCAGCAAGATGTTCAAAATTACCATTTAATTCTGGTGATTGAATTCTTTCCTGTTCATTTTCCGAGCCTGATGTACTAGAAACGTCATTTTCATTTTCGTCATTATCTTTTTCATTGGTGTCAGTCGTATTATCAGAACCAAATTTTTCACCAGTTAATTGAGAACGAGGTAAATCCATTCTTGTGGCAAAAACTTGGATTGCAATTTCAGTTGGATCACCATGAGCTTTCCATTGATTTGATTCATTATCTTGGAAAACAGTAGCTATATTTGCTAAAGTTGAAGCTTCTAACCATTTAGAAAATAATTTAGAATCAAGGTTTTTTGGTAAATTATCAGAATAATATTTTTGTTTAAAAGATTGCAAAATACCAACATCTTCAGTTTCGTTATGAGAATATTCATATGGAGATAAACCTGGAATTAAATTTATTTCACCAATCGTTGGATTAAATGGTTCATTTGAATTTTCAACAGAAACTGTACCAAATTTAGGAACCCAAATTTGTCTTGCAATCATTTTACCTTGTGTCAAAGTACCAGTTTTATCAGAACAGATATCGTTTACAGCACCTAATGCTTCTAATGAATCTAATTTTCTAATAATAACATTTCTCGAAGCCATGACAGTTGCACCAGCAGACATTGTAATAGTTAAAACGACAACTAATGAAGATGGAATCATTGATAGAGCAACACAAATTGCGTAAACTGCCACACCTTTATCAACTATAAATTTTTGTGAAGCCATAACAACGATAGCAAAAACAACAGCAATAAAAAATAACAAAACAGCTAATTTTGATAATTTACGATGTAATGGTGTACCTGTTGTAGTACCTAAGACAGTACCACATGTTTGTTTAATTGTAATCCATAAATTCATTTTAAAAGATTTTGAAGGATCTCTTGAAATTAAAGTTTCTTCATTTTGTAAAGATTTTGCAATTTTACCAATTTCAGTATTTAAACCAGTTTTAATAATAATACCAGTTGCTCTACCTTTAACAACAGTTGATGATGAAAATGCTATATTTAATCTATCACCAACAGAGGTATCAATATTTTTTTCAAAAATTAAATCAGGATTTTTATTAACAGGTAATGATTCACCAGTTAATAATGATTCATCAGTTTCGAAATTTTTTGAATCAATTAAACGTAAATCTGCTGGAACTGTATCACCAACTTTAATTAAACATAAATCTCCAACAACGATATTTTTTGAATCAACAGTTTCACTATTACCATTTCTAATAATATGTGCATTTGGTGATGATAGAGCTTTTAATGAATTCATTGTTTTTGTTGCTTTATATTCTTGAATTAAACCAATGACAACATTAACAGCTACAACGAATGAAATGACACCACCTGTAATCCAATCATGAATAGAGAATGCAATTACCATTGAAATAATCAATACTAAAATCATTGCATTACAAATTTGATGAATAAGCATCCCTTTATAATCAATTTTTGAATCATCACCTAATGAATTTTCACCATTTTCAATAAATCTTTTTTGTACAATTTCATTTGATGATAAACCTTTTTTACAATCAGTTTTTAAAAACTTTACTGTTTCTTCAATTGATAAAGTATGAAATTCATTGAAATTATAATCTAAAGAATCCATAATCTAAATGTGTAAGAAGAAAACAATAGTTTTGTGTTTATGGTTATGAGTATATATATAGTTCCTGTTTATTATTTGTATATTTTTTCAGGTTTTCTTTTTTTTTTTTTTTTTTTTGATGAATGAATCGGAAAAAAATAAGGTTCTTTAGATAATTCTTCTTTTTTGAAATTTGTCAATGAGAAAAAAAAAGTATTTAAATAAGTATTTGAATACGTAAATATATTTGTATTTGTATTTGTATTTGTATGTATGTGAGTCTAATTATTCACCTTATTTTCTTTATATTAATTAAATTTAAAAAAGAAAAATAATGAATAAATTAAAGAATGAATGAAGGTATGAATGAATAAATAAATATATGTGAGTAATATATACAAGTAACAATAATGTACAACTACTTATTTATTTCTTCTTCTTTATCGAACAATTAATTAATTTGTTTTTTTTAGTTTCAATAGGATAAATGTATTATCTTCGCTTTAGACATAGAAAGAAGAAGAAAAATATTTTTTCTTTAAGTTTGAATAGAAGAAATTGAAGTCGTAATTGGAAATATAAATATATATATATATATAAAAATATATATATTCTGGTATCAGATATAAAGAAAAGAGTTTACATTAAATCGAATCTAAGTATGAAAGCACGTTCTTTATATATGAAAGCAATGCGGTTTTACATATAATAAATTGTATGAGCATGACCCCTAACTTATATAATTTCTGATAAGGGGAGGGGAGGGTATCCCTGCATCTTAATTATTGTATAGTTCATGTGTGTGTACGTAATAGATAAGATAAGATAAGATAAGATAAGATAAGATAAGAGGAGCGGGGTGGAGATAATGCCAACTCCGAAAGTGTGCTTGTCGTAACGGTACGCTAAAGGTGCAATGACATCGATAAATTATTATATAAGCGCGGTGAGGGATGCGATGGGGGACAAAAAAATAGAGAAAGCACGGGTAACTAAACTAAACTAGCCCAGAGGAGAACAGTGCCTTCCTCGTGGTAATGAACTGTCAGAGCATCGCACGGTCACGGAAATGTGATGTTACCCTCCCTCTGCTTTTTTTTCTTTTGGCTTTTCTCGTCTCACACCCACATCTTAACTATCACACAGGTTATGAACGAGGCGCAGGGTCTCATTTTAAGTATACACTTCTGCCTCAGCATCTAAGTGGTAATGTGGTAATGTCGTGGTTAGTGTTCCCTCACTATTTCTTTGTTCGTCTTATCCACACACACGGTTCATCTTTTCACCCTTTATTTTTATAGAACCACAGCCGTTTGTAATACGAGAAACGTGCATAATAAATTTAATTAGATATGTTTTTTTTTAGCTAGTAAGTAGACTTATTTATTTCTAGATCTCGTTAGTACTGAAAAGGGATTTTGTGGCACTCTTAGGTGCAGTAACCCTCTTTATCCATAAAGAACCGCTCGTGCTATTTGGTAAACAACATGCACAGATTACTTTTAGTATGACACTGGATGAATATCAATCAGCAATTATTTCAGTTTCAATTTTAATTTTAATTTCAATTTCAATTTCTCTTCCTCCTTGTAGCTTGCAACTTTTAGCTTTTTCTCCTGAGATTAAGATTGAGATTGAGATTGATATTGCCCTCGGTGGCACGGCTTTGGTGGGTGCAGATTGTGTCTGCGAGACTAGACTGTACGCTTTGGGTAATTGGACTATATATTCCTCTATTCTCGTATTTAAATATAAAAATTTATAAATTCATGAAACTATAAAACATTATTACAAGTTTAATTGTTGACTTGTCTCATATGTGCTATGCCTGTATCAGGGTTGATATTATATTAACGTTCCATCCTCAAGAAACCATGATTTCTTATTTATTTATTACCCATACATACCCCAATCTTCTTCTAATTCGGCTTCTGTCGTATCAATCTTCGTCTTATGTGATGTAACATCATCTCTACAAATTGGACAGGTTTTATTCTTACTTAACCAAATTGAAATACATTCAAAATCAAAATTATGTTCACAATAAGGTAATTTTGCTATTAATGGATATTCATCATCTATATATTTACAATAACAAATTGAACAATTTGTTTCATTTAGTTCTTTTATTTCATTTAATTTAATTCTTGGTAATGAACTTATAAAAGTTTCAGAACATCCATTTTCATTACTCTTTTCATTCAGTGAATCCATCCATTCCTCTTGTAATGATTCCGGCATCAATTGTGATAATAACTGTAATAATATCGTATCATTATTACTTCCAGTGTTACCATTACTGATATTTTGAAACAATAATCTTAATTGTTCTCTAGTTTCTCTTCTTTCATCTTCATTAGATGTCGTATTACTCATTTTCAAGCTATTTATTTATAACCTTTTTCTCTTTTATTTAATGTTTTATATCTTGATGAATGCTGAATTAGATCGTCATATCATATTATATACTTCTTATAATTTAGTATGTGTGTTTCTTTCAATTTTGCAAAAAGTTCTCTCTATCTCTCTATCTATCTCTCTTTCTTACTTACTTTTCCCGAATCTTCTTTAATTTGGCTTGCTCTTAAAAAAAAAAAAAAAAAAAAAAGGTAAATTAATTATTAACTAACCCTGTTCATTGCAATGTCTATACTTTTTTATATAATATATAAATAAATTATACTTAAATAAAATTATACTTAAATAAAATTAAATACAAGTAAATATATATATTTATGTATAAAAATTAAAAATTAAAAAAAAAAGTTTCTTACTTATCATAATACTTCGTTTTCTCTTCTGTCCTTTTTTATGTTTTTTGTTAAATTATACCTGTCCCAATAAAAGAAAAATAAACTATTTAAATTAAATCACCTTCAGTTCTTTTCAAATGAGTCCTATAATGTTGAATGCAATTATCATGTCTGGCAAATCTTTGATTACAACCGTCATATGGACAACAATGATTTTTTTCACCTGTATGAATACGATAATGTCTTGCTAAGTGACCTGATGTAGTTAATCCTTTTGAACAAACTGTACAGATATATTTACGACGTTTAACAATATCTGTTTTTAATATATGTGTTTCGTCATCTGAATCCTTATGAATTTTTTTAAGATATTTTCTCTTTTTTCTTATCATATTTTCACTACTAATATTACTATTAGTTGTTAATCTTGATTCAGAATTTGTATCTTCTTTATTATTAAGCACTGGTTTTGGTTCAATACGTTGATAATAATTATCTAATGAATCAGTGCTTTCATTTGCTTTATTTTTAAATGAATCTTTTTCATTTATTAGTGATGGCGATGTTGGTAATGAACTAGATGATAATAAAATGTCAGTATTTTTTTTAGTTGAAGATTGGCTTCCATTTGATGTTACACCCAAACCAGTATTTGATAATAATAAACTATTTAAAATCCTGCCATTATTGTTGGAACTTAGACTATTGTTACGACTTGATGTTAAACTAAATACACCTTCATTTGCAGATGAAACGCTTGATCTTTGATTAATATTTTTTGTTGAGTTCACACATACAGATGATATTGAACTTCGAGAAGATTCATAACTACTATGCAAATGCTCATTTATAAGATTTGTATACTTGTTATAAGTATTATTATACTTTAAATATCCGTCATCATTAATGGACTCTATACTATTATTATTTTTTATTAATTTTTTTGAAATAATATATGAAGATTCAGTTGAACCAGTATTTTGTAATTTGTCGAACTCATCAATTTTTAAATCTAATTTGCTAGATATTTCACTTTGAAATGAATATTTATTTAATAGTGACTTTAAATCATCGTCACAATGAACTTTATTAGGTAAACATGGTAATAACGTTTGAAATTTTTTATTCTTCAGTAATGGATCAGTAGTTTGATTCATTAAGCCATTAGTAAAACTTATATCTTCAAATCCACTTAATTTTGAGATAACTGTACTACCATTACTCATATTATTGGTTGATCGATAATAAGTCATCTTAGTATTTTATAATGAATAAAATGTATGCGGAAAAATGATTAAAGTAAGTCACTGTATAAAAATAACTAGCAGAAATGAGTAAATGAATATGAATTAAATATGATGAGAATGATTAAATTAATATATTTAAAAAATTTATATTATTCTTATTTTTGAACAGCACAATAATCAGTTGAGCTTTTGGATAACAGGTATGCTAAGATAGAATTAATTACTTTGAATATTAATATTTTAATAAATAAAAATTGACTAAACTATTATTTAAAGGGACTTACAACTAACCTTAAGATGAGCATAAAAAAAAAATTAAAAATTCTTCATATGCCAATAACTATATATATGAATGAATGATAGAATAAAATAAATAATATAGTAAAACTTCGATAAATCGCTTAAAATACCATTAACAAGTATCTTACTCTAATTAGTGTCTAGTAAGGAATTCAGTGATAAAATAAATAAGGAAGGCCAACACAGTAAAGAATGGTAATAAGAATCAAGTATAATAATAATTAAATAAGCAGTTCTTTTTCAGCTGTATAAAGTGAAGAAAGTTTTAAATTCAACAATTATTTATCACTGAGGAGCGTTAGAACTTTTTATGTATTGACTTTGATTTTTAAATTTTTGATAGTAAATAATAGCACTACTCAAAAATAAAATAAAACAGAAATAATTTTTTTGTCTCAAATAAAATTAATACATATTAGAAAGTCGTCTATTAATGTAATATAAGCATGTAATTTCAGTCAGATCTATACATTCTAAAAGTAGATTATAATATTCTGTGATTCAAAAATTGAAAATGACAGAGAAATATTGTAGTTAAATAAGTGAGAATTATTATTTTGGAACTTAACAAGTGTATATCTTCTGTCGAACCAAATTTTTACGTAGATGTTAATCAATTACTGATAAATCTCTGCAGTCACTGAATCTAAAAATAGTGAAAACCAAAAAGGATTAAAAAATTCAATAATGAAAAATATTACACCTTACGTTTTTAGTACTGATCTAGAAAAAAATAAAAACAATAAAGTATCTTCCTCCTTAGGTAATTTTAAATCTATTCCTTACAGGAAATCAGTGTAAAGATTAAATGCTAAGCTAATCAAAACCGAAAACTCACAGTAAACGCAACGCTGGCAGAATCGGTTAACAACTACAAGACGTTACGTTTTAGTCAAAGTAAAACAGGCAAGAAATATAAAATTAGCGAGTACAGCTTTTGAAGAGTGGAAACCGCAAACCACACTAAGATCTCCGCAGAGAGTATTGGATATTTTATGGAAGTACAAAAAACTTGCCAAAATCTTGGGATCTCTCTCTATTGAAGGCACTAGGCCTGTTTGGGCAAACATTTGAAAAAGTTGCCCGCGTAGTAAGTTGCCCTCGTAGCTACCCCGCCCGGTACCCGACTTATATTTTAGACCTATATTAAATTCCTCAACCCTGTAATAGTCGTGTATAATGATGGTAGTTGGAAACTAGCATTTAATAATATGTAATGCAAGAGATATCGATGGCTTATACTATAAAAAAAGGGTATTTGATAGCTACATTAAACTCTTCTCTCATGGAGTAAGATGGGGAGGTAATGTAGTAATATTTGAGTGCTAAAAAGTCTAAGTTTTGATATCATGTATACTTTACTTAGATATATTTCTATATATCTAAATACAAACCGTACATCACATATATAAGGTAACCTATTTAAAAGACCTATATATATCAAAGGTTGCCCGGTTGGTGCCCGGATTATAATTTTAAAACTTCTTTTTGCCCGATTTTCCATCCAAAAACAGGTCTATTGCCCGAAAAGTTTTTCCCAAAAAAATTCACTCCCCCAGCCAGGCCTAGAAGGCACGAAAGAAAGTATTCAGTTTTTTTAACATTGACACAGACTTATTTGACAAAACTAAAGAGCGAATGTAACAGGGAGAAGACTTTAAAATAATTTTTTTTTCATTGTGTTGTTATTTTTTCCCTTTACATAATTGCAATCTGTACGAAAAAAAAAAGGTTATAAAAATATTATTACTGAATTCTATTTTGTTTCTACTTAATCAACCCTGTAAAACTTGAACTTGAATTTTTAGTTTATTTTTACGTCAGGGTCATTTTGAATAACTTACACGTAGAAGAATATGGTTGGGGTTTTTAACCTTCCCCCTCCACGGTCGTGTTCTATGAAAGTTAGACGAAGGCGTACGCTTTGTTCATGGGTTCGGATGAGGTTTGAAACAGCAAAGTCGTTTTTTCCCGCAAGGGTTTATTGTAATGGAGGTAATTAATTTGATTAGGAAAGCGACGCTCCAAGTTAGAATAAGTGCTTTCATACAGTTGCATAATAGAAATATGTTAATAATAATAAATTATCTATCTCTTTTAATTATTGATTACTTTGGTCGCTGAGATATCCCAAGGCTTCGTTCAATATACGGCTTCCAAGATCTTCATAGACGTCTATGTTCAGAAGCGATTTAGAAAGAGCAACAATGCTCCCGATTGATAGAAGAATATCATTATATAGCTTGTCTCTGTATTCTCCATATATTCTTTCCAATCTAGGAAAAAAAAATTTTGAATTTACAGAAGTTACTGAAAAGGATAGTAAATAATCTATTGCCACAAGTAGAAACTGGTGATAAGAAACTGATGCATTCAAATCATTTACTTTTTCTCTGTAAAAGGATTGAGAGTCTAAAAATGCTCCCAGTTTGAATAAGAATATCTCACACTAACTTACTGTAAGTGTATCATTCATTTTATGTTAAGTTTACATCTTCTTCATTTACACAAAAATAAATCTTTTCTTCTGAATCTTCTAAAGTAATGCGCACAATGAGTAAGCATTATTGCTTTTTATACACAGATCTCTGAGGAAACTTTTTTATATTTTCGGCATTTTTCAGTATATTAATTTCTACCTGAGTTTCACTGTTAAAAAATAAAACAGTTTAAAATTAATTTCTTAGCCAAGTAAATGGTATGTTCTACAGAGATCTAAGAAACAATCATTCTTCATAAGTAGAAATTAATTATTTTATTATCAAGTTTCTCTTTCGAAAAAAAACCTGTCAAAAGTAAATTTTAATTCATTATAAGAAAGATGGAACGAAGTTGTTTCACAATACTTTCTAAATTATAGGGCTTAATTTTAATTTTGTTCTCAAAAAATGCCGTAGTAATTGATATAATATAATATTGATTTATATTTTAATCTTTGAGTGATCTGATTTAATTAATTCAACTTAATGCAAAAAGAAATTATCAATTTTAAGATACCAATTAATTATGAACTATTTAATGTCAGTACGGTAACAAAAAAATACGGTAAAAAAACATAAAAAAATTATTGTATTACTCGCTTATCAACTCAAAAATTTGGTAATATGAATATTAATGATTATTATTTATCTTACACAAAGCTGAAAAGTAATTTTTTTTTTTTTTTTGTAATAAAATGTACAAATATATCACAAAATGTCATATAATTGGAGTTCTATTTTCCCTATCAACAGACAAATGACCAAATATACGAGCAACAACTCTAAGTAGCGACAAAGATATTAATACAATATTGTTATCTAATCTGCTTTTAATATTTTAAAACTATATACAAGTAAAACGTGTAATAGGATAAAAGAAAAACGGAAGTTATTTTTCCATTCATTTTTTAAGTTCAAAAAACTATAAATTTTTTTACAATTCATTAAGTTTTCCTGCATTTGAATAAGGTCAATTTTTTTAAAACGTATCGTATCATAAGCAGAAAAATATAGTTAATTTTTACAAAATTATTTAATTCATTGCGATTATTTCTTACCAGCATTTTTTAATGTTCTTCACTCTCTAAAATAAATTTTTATCTTATTGATATTAATTTGAGATCTGCTTTTGATCAACTTCTTTCCACAACTGTTTTGTGATGTTAAAGACGTAAAAGGTAAATCACTTGTTAGTTCCCCCTTAAAATTAGATAATACTTTTCGCTGAGAACATTTTACGAGTGAAGTAGGGGAAACAAATGAATACAATTGAATTGTTCCCAATACGACTGTTGTTAATTTTTGCTGGAATTTTAAAATTCGAATGGTAAAATATCTATTTAACTAGGGACAGCGGGTAGCCACGGATGCTCCGTGCCTAGTCCACGCTTTCTTTTAAGAAGATTATAAGAGCTAAATAAAATAAGTTAATATTGATGTAAAATGTATATTTTGTATTTTTTATGTATAGAAATATAAGCTAATTTTATCAAGTTGTATACTGTTTCTACTCTCTCTGTCCTCCATCATTGCACACAAATAATTAGGGTTGGTTTTTTTTCTTAAGATCAGGTCTTTTTGAATGACGGAAAGGAAAGGGTAAACGAAACTTTTGAATTTTAATTAATTGTAGATGCAGAAAATGCAGTGTGTCGGCGACGACATAGATAGAATTTGGTCTCAGACTGATATATTATTTTAAAAAGTTAACAATAACAAAGCAATTGAACAAACGAATATTATTTATTATATATTAAAGGAGAGCATAAAAATTTAGTTTCATTACGGAAGCACTTATCTGCAGAGTAATTTTTTTGAAAGAATTATCATGGATCACTTTCTCAAAATCTTGAACTAGGGTACAGAGTAAAAAATGGAAAAGGTTGACAATTTTTTTTTCACGAGATCGAGAATTCAGTAACTGGATTATTTAACGTCAGATGATATTTATAAAATGGTGTTTACGCTCATTCAAATAAAATAAAGAAGATTTTAAAAGAATCTATAGAACTTGATCTAAATTATTGCCTATGTGTATAGCTGATAGACCTTGTCCTGATAACCATCCATAAAGGTTATGGTTGGTTATCAGAAAATAATTATATACTTGAAAATTTTAATATGCAGTTTCATTATTCTATTTACATTCAATTAATTTTCCGATCAAAAGGAAAAAAGAATATTTAAGATAGTATGTATGATGATTATAAAAACCATAAATGGAGAGCCGCCCAAAATTTCTAATTATATTGTAGTTATGTGTAAAGATCTTAATTAGATCTAACAGTTTAACAACTACTTGAATTAGTTTGTGAATGTCAATGGGTTTGTCTCTGCGTATTCTCCTTTCTATAATAAGATTCAAGTTGACCTGAGTTTTAGAAATATCTTTATTTGTATCGCGCCATTGTAAATTTAACTATCAAATATTATTACTGTTGCAAGTAACTATGAAGTAACTATTTGATCGATTGTAGTTTTCAAAATAATCTATATATATATATAGATAAACATATTATTTTTAAAGAAAGAAAAATTGTAAAATAATTATAAATATTGCTCATATCTAAGTTTTGATAAATTTCAATATTGGAAGGGCTAATGATTAACTTTCGTGTATAGACATTGTCAGATCTCCCGTAATCTTATTTTTTACTATATTGCAGATGTGCTACTATTTAAAATCTGTGACCATTGAGTGATTCTTTCAAGAAAGAAAAAAGATAAAGAGAACGGATTAAAAAAGTAGAAGGATATTGTACGAACAATGGCAATATATCCAGATTAATTTCCTTTTACTATTAGCAAACTTGAAAGTAGCAATTTACAAGTATACACAGCTGCATATTATTAAATTTATTTATCTCTATTACCACAATTATATGTTGGTTAACTGTTGATACTTAGGATAAAAATATAATATCAAATATATTTGATATTACAATTGAATATATTTTATTAAGGTTTTACGAATAATTTATATGATAATACAAACATCTTAATTTTTTACTGTAAACGTCTTACCTATTAAAAATATTATTTTTGTTACTTTCTTGAATGCAATAATCATTTAAAGATTATTACGTTAATTACGACTCTCTACTTTTATTTTAATATAATAATGTCAAGAGAAGACAACCTCAAAGTTAGCTGAGAGTAGAGTAATTACTGTATTCTTCTCAGTAGTGCATGTTCTGTTCTCTTGATATTTCTTTTTTCTTCGTTCAAAAAATAGGAGACAGATTTACTATATTTATAGTATATGTACCATCGTACACAGCCGAGACGAACGATTGCCTTCAAATCTCAAATTCAATCAAGACTCATGAAATTTAACCATTAGTCTTTGGTAGGTTAATGACATCAAACTTAAGAGTTTTTCCAACAAAGATCAACTTTTCGTTGTATTCGTACATCTAAAATTCATATTAAACAGAGAGTTCAAGCATCTTTCAATTACAACAAGAAATAATTGTGATGTTTTGATTGTTGGTATCAAACAATCAACGATGATGACATTGCAATCTTGCGAGTAAATTTAATTCATTGTAGTCGAGTATCCAATATTAAACTTCCTCTTAGTTAGCAAATGAAAAGAAATTGGAGGTATTCAGATCTAAAAGATGCATACTTATAAAGACCACGCTTACTATTTATTCTTCATAGCAATTTCTGTTTTTCTCTTCCCTCTAGCCATTTTTAATTTTGTACACATACAATGTATGCTTATTCTTATTCTAATAGATTCAACAAAAATGGTATCTTACCACTACAAAATATTTAGCAAACGTATTGCTAAGTGAATTTACAATACTTATTTAGGTTGAGAGAGAAAGAGAACGAGAAACAGAAAATTTGAACCCCGCGAAGAAACCTTCGAAGACACGTCGTAAATCAGCTCGTTTAAAACCATACGAACTAATTAAATTGACAACAAAATTTCGAAATTTACAGCAATTAGAATGATTAACTTACAATCATTGTTAGCTAATGCGCAAGAAACAGGCTTAGTAAGTAGTAAGTGTCTTTTTATGTGATACATATGTTAATTACCTTTAAAACAACTTTGGGAACGATAATCATAGAAACTTGGTATTTTTTCATAATTATAGTGTGCCAAATCAAAATAATACAATTTTATTTGAAATTTTCATTTGAAATTTTTCATTTTTACTCGTTCAAGTTCAAAAAATTTCGTATATATATATCTATATATATACTGACTATATTTTCAAGCTTATAAAAGTATTTTAAATTTAATTACTTCTTACAAAAAGGACATTTTAATATATCTTATTATTACTATTATCTTCTTGTATTAACAACTTTAAAGAAAAATCATTCTTCCAAGCACATTATATATAAAATGCCAGCTCCAAATGATTCAACAAATTTGTCTACTAGACAAAAGATGGAAGCATTAATCCGTCGTAAACAAGCAGAAATTGTTAAAGCCCTAGAAACTCAAGATGAAGTTAAATTCAGAGCTGATTCTTGGACCCGTGGTAATGACGGTGGTGGTGGTACTTCTATGGTTATTCAAAATGGTTCTACTTTTGAAAAAGGTGGTTGTAATGTTTCCGTTGTTTACGGTAACTTAACACCAGAGGCTATTATTGCTATGAAACATGATCATAAGAATTTACATTTACCAGTCGATGAAAAAACTGGTTTACCAGTCACTGATGGTGTTAAATTCTTTGCTTGTGGTTTAAGTATGGTTATTCACCCACATAACCCTCACGCTCCAACCACTCATTTGAATTATCGTTATTTCGAAACCTGGAACCCAGATGGTACTCCACAAACCTGGTGGTTCGGTGGTGGTGCTGATTTAACACCATCATACTTATACGATGATGATGCCACTTTCTTCCACCAAAAACATAAGGATGCCTTAGACAAATACGATACCGCTTTATACCCACGTTTCAAGAAATGGGCTGATGAATATTATATGATCACTCACAGAGGTGAAACTAGAGGTATCGGTGGTACCTTCTTCGATGATTATAATGAAAAAGACCCAGAAGAAATTTTAAAGATTGTTGAAGATTCTTTTGATGCATGGATTGAATCTTATATTCCAATTGTTGCAAAGAGAAAAGATATGGAATTCACTGAAGAACAAAAACAATGGCAAGCTGTTAGACGTGGTAGATATGTTGAATTCAACATTATGTACGATAGAGGTACTCAATTCGGTTTAAGAACCCCAGGTTCTCGTATCGAATCTATCATGATGACGTTACCAGTCCATGCTTCTTGGTTATATGATCATCACGCTGAACCAGGTTCTCATGAAGAAAAATTAATTGATGCCACAACTAAACCAAGAGAATGGGTTAAATAAATTAGTTAAAAAGTTGATTTTTTTATCTTATTTATTTTGACTTGGCACTCTTTTGAATTACTAAATAATGACATTTCATGTTATCCAAATTAGATACAACGCTTATTTATTATATTTATACAGTTAACGACAATTTAAACAAATTTTTTGTAAAAATGTTTTATTTTTATTATTTATAAGCATAACTTATATCGAGTTATCTGGTGATAAAGTAATTACACATTATTTGATCTCAAAATTTAATTATATTTCAAAGTATCAAGTAATGGAACGAATATACATGATAAATTTTTTTTAAAATTTATCACCATTAATGTTTCTGTTATTCGCAAAAATAAATCACTGTTCCATATATTATGTATGAGAACTATGCAAAATAATATCATAATATATTTAATCAACAGAAAAAGTAAACCATTCTCTTGAAAAATGTTGAATTCTTCAACATTTCTTTGGTATCTAAAGCTTCTTGCTTTAAAACTTCTGGATCATAAATACGTCTATGGAAATCTAAATCAAATCCTTCTAATGGGTTTAAGAAAGTGTATTCTTTGTAAAAAATCATGTAACCGAAATAGAAAACAAGCCAAAGTGGGAAAGCTAAATAACTTTCAAAGAATCCTTCTGCACTAACTTTACCATTATTTCCTAAAGGAGCTAGAGCAACCCAAAATTGTGCAATAAAAACTAAAATATTAAAAGTAATACCAATATATGAACCCCAAATACCAGTGGTAGAAACATAACCTAATTCTTTCAAATCTTTACCTTGAAGTTTCATTGCTTGTCTGAAACGGATATGAGAAATGAAGAAAGCAGACCAAGTAAATAATTCACTTAAACCTGCAATTGCAGCTAACCATGTGAAAACTTGTTCTTCTTTAGAAGATGATGAACAAAACCCAATAAAACCAAATAATGTACAAACTAATAATGCATAAATTGGTCTACCTTCTCTATCAACATAAGTCATAAACTTAGGAGCAAAACCTTGTTGAGCTAGAGAAACCATTAATCTTGGAGCAGCATACAAAGATGAGTTAGCAACAGATAAAACAGCAATCAAGATAACCGCATTGATAAAATGTGGTACAACCTTGACACCATGCATAGATGCAGCTAAAACATAAGGCGAAGCATGTGTAGCGGTAGCACCAGCACCCATTAATTGATCACTGTTATGTGGAACATTAAAACCAATTAAAATCATAGTTAATAGATAAATAATCAAAATACGATAGATACTGTGCTTGGCAGCCTGTGGAGTAGATTTTCTTGGATTTTTTTGTTCATTGACGGATAATACGAATAATTCGGTACCACCATAAGAGAAATAACCTGTTACTAAAATATAACAAACACCTTTGAATCTTGAAGTTGGATCATCACTTGCAAAAGCACCTGGGTCATTCCAATATTTGCCACCAATATAACCATCATTACCAGCACCACCAACGTTAATAACAATTGATAAAATGATAAAACCAATAATCATTAAAATTTTACATAAATTGAAAATAAATTCAGTTTCACCATATGCTTTAACACCAAAAAAATGGATACAAAGTAAAAATACGAAAAATATAACAACAAAAACATCACCATCAATTGAAGTATTCCAATATTTAATAGTTAATGAAATTGTAATTAATTCTAATGGTAAAACAGTTAACCATTGAACAGTAGCTAACCAAACAGTAGCAAAACCAAAAGGTTTTGAAATAAAAGTTGAAAAATAAGTATTAAAATTACCTGGTAATGTTGGATAAGTAACAGCTAGTTCACCAGCAGCTTGAATCATAAAATAAGTAATGAATGAAACTAAACCATAACCAATAACTAATGGAGCAGGACCAGTTAAATATAAACCTTTTGCATTTGCAACTAATAAACCAGTACCAATACCAGTACCTAAAGACATCATAACGACATGTCTTGATTTCATAGTTTTTTTCAAATGAGCAGAATTAAATGATTTATTATCTTCGTCTGCACCATCTTCAACAGTTGTTTCTTCAGCTCTTTTGAATGAATCAACCCATCTACGAACTAAACCTGATTTTGAAGCTTCTGAATATTCAACTGATAAATTATCAGTATTTATTTTTTCAGTTGTTGCATCTTTTGACATAATATATGATAAATTTGAATCATCATGATCATTTGATGATGATGGTGGTTGTGGTGGTGGTGATGTTATTGTTGATTCTGTTAAAATTATTTCTGATTTTCTATCAGAATCAATCGTTACAATTGAATTTCTTTTCATATTCTTCAATGTATTACTTAAAAAGTATGAACGATGTTCTAAAACAAAATCTATTTGGTTATTTCTAATTAATACTTAGTAAAAGAAATAGAATATATGTAAAAAACCAAGAAAAAAGAAGATTTCATATTAATTAATATAAAGATGATATGATATGATATGATATATACTAAAGCATTTAAATAAAACAAGATGAAAGGGATGAGTAACTTAACCATAATAAGAAGAAAGATTATAGACATCGCAAAGAGTACTGAGAGAACCATGTATATATTTTTCACTCATCGATTATTTTTTTTTTTTCATTATTTTCCATATTTTTTTCATTTTTCTTTTCAGCCATTAACAAAAAGTTTTACGTTCGAGCCTTCATTAATTCAGTTTCGATATGGAGCGAAAGTGAGGGAGAGACAGAGAGACAGAGAGAGAGAGAGAGGGGACAGAAAGACTTTTCATTCTTAATAAAATTATTTTCATTTTATGTGTGCAAATGTGCCTGTTCTAACTACTGAAACCAATAAGTGAGACAATCTATCCAATCTATTCAATCTATTCAATCTTTTCAATATAAAGAGAGTCTTAACTAGACTGACTTCTCAAAAAAAAAAACTGGTTAATCCAGTTTTTTTTGGTTTCTTGTCCGGTTGTATTTATTTAGCCACTTATAGTTAGTTACAGTTACCCTCTTCATTGCCCGATTTCTACATATTCACTATTCTGTAAACTGTAAACTGTAGACATTTCTTCTGTATGAGGTGTTGTTGTTTCTCGCCTTTGGCTAGTTAGTGAATCGTATGGTGGAGAGTAAAGTAACACATGCAGTAGGACAAAGTGGGTAGATGTTGCACTAGCTAACACGGCAGAAGAGCGAGCGAGATTGGATCGATTGCGAGATTGGCGGAGAGAGAGAGAACATCTGTGGTAAAATGTCGTTTGGTGTGATACTTTACTAGACGTTCTGGATAAATTGTGGTGTGGTGTAGTGTTGAGAAAGCTTTATTTCACGAACGGCGATAGTTAGGATAAATGGAACTAGGGGTGTAGGGTTTTTTGCAATAGGGCAGGGTCCAGAAAGAGTAACATAACAGGATAGTGATTAGGGGTGGTTTGGCACCATTACAAAGATGCCATAGTTGCCAATGCCAAAGATATATAGCCCTAATAAAAGTATTTTCAACCCTCCATCTGTCGTACACAATGATGGGCAGTAGAAGTTACACCTTTAAGCAAAATATAAAAATATTAAATATCACGTGACATAAATCATAAAAATTTAAAAATGGCTTTATATAAGTTAGATCTCTATTAAAATATGGTTTATATCTGATACTTTAACTGAGATAACCAAACAAAATTACCACAGTATACATGTACTCTGATCAAGATTTTGAGTATATAGACAGTTATGACGATATCAATGGTGAGATTTCGGATCAAGATGTCGAGTATATAGACAGTGATGACGACATCAGCGATGTGATTCCGGATCTAGATCTCC
>JAJMAX010000122.1:0-29705 GCA_030565105.1 Vanderwaltozyma verrucispora | reverse complement strand
AAACAAGAATACGACGAAAGTGGTCCATCTATTGTTCACCACAAATGTTTCTAAGGTTAGAAATTGCCTATTTGTTTTATATTCAAACAATATTTTCATTTCTATTATAAAAAAATTATATCTTTTCTAATCCTTTTAATTACTTCAAGTAAAAAAAAATTGTTTTAATTCACAATATAATCCATATATATTTATCAATATATACATATATATCTTATTTTTTTTATTAAAACAAATCAAACTCTAATTAATAACAATTAAAAAAAATTTCAATCTAATTTATTGTTTCCAAAAAAATTCAAAGCTACAAAAGGAAACTACACAACTCTACATACTTTATTTAAATTCTTGCTCTGAAGTATTATATTCAAAATTTGTCATGATAATGGGTTCACTTGTTTGTATATGAATATTTGCAGAGTCCTGAACTGAATATGTCATTGGCAGTACCTTTTGGTTTTTTTCTTCTTCAATTATATCGTTTTTATTAGGCCCATATAAATTATCAATTGCTTCAAAATCCAAATTTTTTGTTTCAGGAAAAAGAACTAATACAAAAAGAGTAATAACCATTGTGAAACTTCCATAAAGAATAAATACTCCCCATTTTAAATGAACAATCATCAAAGGACCCAGTAAAGTTAATATAAAATTAATTAACCAACCGATCGACATACATACTGCAAACCCTTTTGGCTTTGCTTTTGTTGGAAATATTTCGTTTGTGTATATCCATGGTCCACAAGATAAAGTTAATGAAAAGATAGCAACAAATAAAAAGCAAAGAGATAAGACATATGGAGCAATTTTTCTATTTACTTCCCACCTTGTGCTGAGATTATTTTCAACAGGCTCTGTAGTTTTCCCACCGATTGCCATTATTATTCCAATCGTAATCATAATTAATGATAAAGGAATTGCACCAATTGCTGTTATATTTTTCCTCTTAATTCGATCTAAATAAAGAGCTGGAAATAAACTTAAGGACATATTGATAATATATGGAACCGCTGCTGCAATTATTTTTACTTGTCCTTCCAATCCTAGCATATCACATATATATACGATATAATACATCAAAAAGTTAATTCCACTTAATTGTACTAGTGATTGCAAAGAAATACCCATCAACAGTTGTCTCCAACAATATTTTTTAAACAAATCTTTGTAACGGAAACTACCAACACCTTCACCATATAAGCATGCAAGGTCAATCTTTCTCAATTTCATAATTTTCAAATTCTTATTATGTGGTTCATACTCCTCTGCTATTCTATTCTGAATGTATTCTGATAAATCATATTCTCCATTCATTGCAAGCCATTGTGGGCTTTCTGGTAAGCACTGAATGTATAATATGAAAAAGAGCACAGGGATTGATTCATATATGTTAAGTAAAATATAGGCAAATTCAGGGTCAGATTCATTAAGAATAGTTGACATAGTATATGTCATTAATATTGAAATGGTATACGATAATTGAATAAATGCAGTTACTTTACCCTTTTTATGCTTTGGAAATATTTCACTCACGTACGCTATTAGGGTTATTGAAAATATTCCTACTGTAATACCTTTTAACCATCTGCCAATAATTATCATCCATAATGAAACTGAAAAAGTTGTAACAATGGAGCCCATGGAAAATGCTAATAAACCCTCTGCTAACATCATCACTCTACTATACTGGGAAACATGAATGCAATATAACACACAACCACATAGACCACCTAATGGATTGGCTCCAACCAATAATCCTTGTTGGATGGTGTTTGGAGAACCAAACTTCTTAATAAAAGCTTCATTATTTTGAAATACAGTGAAAGAAGTCATCTCCATTCCCATAATGAAACCTCCTACATATAGAATTATACTAATTGACTTCAAATTGTACGTCACTGGAAAAATGAATGCAAACGTCATTTTAATACTTTCTCGTTATGGTTACTTACCAAAACCTACCACAAGTGTATTCAATACTGGAATAATGAATAACTGAGTAAGTCCCAGTTTTGAATCCACTCACCACATTTTTAATACTCACATTTATATATTTTGTTCACTCATATTGCCCTCTTTCTTGGTATAGTATAGCTAATTGTGACACAAACTATTACTGTCACATGGAGCTGACACTTAACATTTACTGCCGTATCATATGATATTAGTTTTTCGTTTCAACATGAATTGTAATGAGGAAGGAATTCCAAGATATCCTAGATCTCTTGAAATCGATGAACTAACTGGTTACAAAAGAGGAGATTGGATATCACTGAATAAAGATATATATATATTTGGAGAAAAGGCTAATAAACACAATCTTAGTTTGTTGATTGGTCAATCTCGTCAGGTGAGGTAGGAAAAGAAAGTGGGAAATTTATCGCTAATTGATCATGTTTTCTCTTTCGCAACGTATTCAAGCAATTTCCAATCAAGCTTTAACCTTTAGTTTTTTGATTATTGGTTTTATTATTGCTAGTTCCTGGTATCAATTATTCCAAGATAATGCATTTACAGCTCCAGGTTCTATTACCCCATTGAGTGCTCAAATGAATGTTAGAAATAGTAGATTTTTTGGTTCTAATAAAGGTAAACCAAAGGAAAATGCTAAAGTCACTTTTGATCTAGAGGCAGATTTGAGTTCATTATTCAATTGGAATACTAAACAAGTTTTTACATACTTAACTGCAGAATATGATGGTGATTTAAAATCTAATACAAAAAATGTTGTCACATTCTGGGATAAAATTATTGTAAATAAAGATGAGGCATTATTAAGCTTGCATAATGTTAAATCAAAATACACTGTCTGGGATCTTGAAGATAAATTTGCTGGGAGAAATCTTACTTTAAAGTTACAATGGAATATACAACCATGGATTGGTACTTTAGTATATGGGGAAACATTAGGTAATTCTACATTTGTTTTACCAATTGAAGAAAAGAAAGAAAAGTCAGGTAATGAAAAGGCATCTGGTTCAGATAATGAATCAACTGGTGAAAAGAAAACAAAAAGAAAAAGAAGAGCTAGAAAACAAAAACCAGCTACTGAAGATTAATTTAGATAACCAGGTATTTTTTTTTAGACAAGATACAAAAAAAACATAACTGCAGATAAATAATATGTATTTGTCTATTTTGAATATAAAAATTTAATTGGAAAACAGAAAAAAATTTGTTTTTAAAAGTTGTTAAATTAACTTATGAATTACATTATATACATATTATAATTCTATATACCAACTATTTACAAGTATATTAAGAATAATTATTAAATAAAGTTATTTACTTTTTTTGTTTCTTGGCAAAATCAGCAATTAATTGTTTTTGAACATGAGCTGGAGTTGGGGCATAATGACTAAATTCCAAAGTAAATTCACCCTTACCTTGTGTAGATGCACGCAAAGATGTTACAAAACCAAACATAGTACTCAAAGCACATTCCGCTTTCAAGGTAAATTCATCATGTCCATTTTCAGTATCTTGAATAACAGCTTGTAATTTATTCAATAAAGCGATAACATTACCTTGGAATTCATTTGGAGAAGTAACTGAAACGTTCATGACTGGTTCTAAAATGACTGGTTGAGCACGTAAGAAAGCATCACGGTATGCTGCTATTGTGGCAGTTTTGAAAGACAATTCATTAGAATCAACAGCATGGATAGCACCATCATTGATTAACATATTAACGCCTAATACTTTATGGCCAATTAATGGACCTTTTTCACTAGCTTCTTCAAAACCTCTACCACAAGCAACCAAATATTTTTCTGCAATACGACCACCAACAACGGCAGTTGTGAAAGTATTTTCTTTGGAATCTGTTTCAACTGGTGATAAAGTACCGATAACTCTACCAAATTGACCAGCACCACCCGATTGTTTTTTGTGAGTATAATCAAAATCTGCTGGAATAGTAATCGATTCTCTATAGGAAACTTGAGGTTTACCAACTTCACATTCTACATTATATTCTCTTTTCATTCTTTCGACATAAATTTCCAAATGTAATTCACCCATACCAGAAATAATAGTTTCTTTTGATTCAGGATCAAATTTAACTCTGAAAGTGGGATCTTCTTTTTGGAAACGGTTAAATGCTTTTGAAAAATTTGTAGTATCATTTGTCTTTGGTTTAATAGATAAAGAAACAACAGCATCTGGAACAAACATCGAAGACATTGAGTATTGAACTGAACCATCACTGAATGTATCACCGGATGAACAGTCAATACCAAAAGTAGCGCAAATTTCACCTGAACCAACTTCTTCAACATCTTCCATTTCTTCAGAATGCATTCTTACTAATCTTGAAACTTTAATCTTTTTACCATTATTAGCATTAAAAATATAATTACCCTTTCTCAAACGACCTTGATAAACACGAATATAAGTTAGTTGACCGTATTTACCTTCTTCTAATTTGAAAGCTAAACCAACAAATGGTTGTTGAACTGAAGGAATAAGAGAAACTTTAGCCTCATTTTCGGCGATATTTAAACATGTGTTTAGAACTTCAGAAGGATTTGGTAAATAATCAACAATTGCATCTAGCATTGGTTGAATTCCGGTATTGCCTAAAGCAGTACCCATTAAAACTGGAGTAAATTTTCTGGCAATTGTAGCCCTACGAATAGCTTGCTTAATTTGATCGACAGAAGGTTCTTTTTCTTCCAAGTATAACTCAGCAATTTCGTCATCAACATCTGCTAATGTTTCAATTAACAAAGCTCTCTTTTCTTCAACTACATCTTTTAAGTTTTCTGGAACAGGTCCCTTTTCAATGATTTCACCTTGTTTGCCTTTATTGTATAAGGCTTCACGATTAATAATATCAACAACACCAATTAGATCTGATTCAGAACCAATTGGGACTTGAACTGCAGCAGCAGATATTTTTAGTTTGTCATTAATTTGCTGAATAGCTTTATAAGGATTAGAACCCATACGATCCATTTTATTAATAAAAGTAATTCTTGGAACATTATATCTACGCATTTGACGATCAACAGTAACAGTTTGAGATTGAACACCCGAAACAGCACAAACAATCATAACAGCACCATCTAAAACTCTTAATGCACGTTCAACTTCGATTGTAAAATCAATATGACCTGGTGTATCAATCAAATTAAAATGATAATCTTTTGAATCTTTATTCCAAGAACAATACGTAGCAGCAGATTGAATTGTAATACCTTTTTCTCTTTCTAAATCCATAGAATCCATTTTAGCACCAACATTATCACGACCTCTAACTTCATGAATTGCTTTAATTCTACCTGTATAATACAAAACACGTTCAGTAAATGTAGTTTTACCTGAATCAATATGTGCTGAAATACCAATATTACGCAATCTTTGAGCAGCAGTAAGATCAGCTGGACTTAGCTTCTCAGTAACTTCTGCTAACTCTCTATTTTCTTCTTGGTCAAGAGCAGCTTTAACAACATGTGTATTATGGAAAGATCTATTGGATACTTTAAAGTTGTTGTAAATATTTGAACCATACAAAGGTTTTGCAATAAAAAAACCACTCCCACGTAGTAACGCTACGCTTCTATTCAATAGCATTTTCAGTAAAGGGAAAAAACGTGACAACTACAGTACTTTCACAAAACACTAATAGATCTAATGAAGTTCACTGGTGTATGTGTATCCTATTCAAATAGGATACACATACACAAATACAAAACGAATCTCAGATATATATATATGTCATTCTGAAAACTTCTTGCCCATAAAACCGCTAAATTTTCAAAATTAGCGGGGGGATCAAGATTTCAAAAAATATAAACACTTTTTATATAAATAACAAGGCAAATAACAACAGATAAAGCAAGTTATTTGCTCTTTTTAAAGATCAGGATTGATTGACCAGTATGCTGCCATTGTGTTTGTGCTAAATTTGTTGCTGATCGAGTTTAAACTGGTCGCTTATGCTGTTTATTGGGGGAGATATGCATATGTGCCAGACTCCTTTTACCGCTGAAGCCTTTAAGGCAGGTATTTGTACACAGACAAGTTGAAGGAATTGCAAATGTTAGTAACAGTATGTTAGAGTTGGTGTGTATGTTTATATGCCTTGCCTTACAAAAAATTGTCTCTGATTTGAGTGGTTCAAAAGATGCCGCCAATAAGCCCAGTGTTGCACGTGACACGCATGATATGGGTTTTTGGGTTTTATTTACCCTTTAATTTCATCTACCGGAATGAATTTGAATCATAATGAATGAAAAGTAGTACATTTATTCGAGTGCTACACTTTTGTGAACTATTTGGATTGGCTTTACTAATGGGAGGGAAATTATAAGTGAAAGAAAAGATACAATATAAATATATATGGACGTCAATTTGATTGGACTAGTCTAATATACTTGTCTATAAGATGCCAAATCCACAAGTAGATGACATCGTTGATCATAGTGCTGGGATAAAGTCTTATACGACGATGGCTATAAATATTGAAGATAATAGTTTAGAAAATAGTGATGGGTTATTGGAACCAACAAGTTCAACACCTTTACTCAATAATAAGAGATCTATTATACAAAGGAATTCAGGCTCAACTTTAATGAAATCTTCACCTGCAGATCCACAATTGTCTGATATTATCACCGTTCCACACACAGCAATATTATTTGATGACTCGGGTGCTTTAAAACTAGTATCTGATATCATTGATAATAATTCAGATAAGGATAATGGTAATAAAGCAAGTGAAAATAGTGATCAAAATTCATCTACTTCATTTTTAGATAATGTAATTACTTCATTCTCTTTTAAACAAGGTGATTATAATAATAATAACAGCAATGGTTCAATAAAGAATGATTCTTCATCAAATGTTAAAGATTACTCACTAAATAGATATTTGGATACAAAATTTTATTATGCATCTGAAGAAAGAAATGAAGCATTTCACCAAATTTTTCAAACTATTCCAAAAACTGAGAAACTGATTGATGATTTTAGTTGTATTTTAAATATGGAATTTTTATGCCAGGGAAATTTATATATTACTGATAAACATATCTGTTTTAATTCGCAATTATTAGGTTGGATTTCAAACTTTACGATTCCTTTCGATGATATACTTAAAATTGAAAAAACATCATCAGTTGGTATTTTCCCCAATGCCATTTCCATTGAAACCGCAAAAGGTTTTAACCAATTTAATAAACTGGAGTCAAGAGACTCTGTGATGGAACTTTTAAATGAAATTTGGAAAGATGAAGTACTTGTTGAAAGAGAGATTGCACATTTACAAAAAATTAAAAGATCAATCTCTCCCACTTTGTTAATTGATAATCATATCAGCAGTGATTCAATGTTCAGAAGCAAATCATATGCCGAACTGCTTAAGTTCAATGCTTCAAAAGAAGTCAATAATTCAATAAATGACATTGATTCTATAATTGAGAGTGCCATTAAATCTGTCGATGACAATGTCTCATTTATTGCAAAAGATAACAACAGTTCTGACTTTCCAAAACCTGCAAATATTGGTGACGAGAAAGCAGAAAAACAATATGAGAATATTGTGTATAAACTGAAACCTGAAGTTCACTTTGAATATGATGGTCCCTTCTTTTTTCAAGAGACAATATTTCCAGAAACTTCTGTAGTAGAAGATGAATACACATTATCAGAGTCGGAATTAAGGGCTCCACCTGGTCTAGTATTTCAATTGATGTTCTCAGAATCAAATCCAGACTTTTGGTTACAATTTTCAAAAACTCAAGATACCTCTAACTTTTCAACATTTTCTAAATATGAATATGTGGATGAAAGCGATTTGAAATACCGTGAATATAAATATGATAAAGCTTTACACTATCCAGTTGGACCCAAATCAACTACTTGCTACACAAGGGATACAATACAGCATTTCGATCATAGAGGCTATATCGATGTCTTAAACACCACAAGAACACCAGATGTTCCTAGTGGAGGTAGTTTTTCAACAAAAACAAGATATATGTTTAGATGGAGTTCTGCCAACACTTGTATATTAAAAATTTCTTATTGGATTGAATGGACAGGTGGTAGTTGGATAAAGGGTATGATCAATTCAAGCTGTAGAGCTGGTCAACTCGATGTATCAAGTAAAATGATTCCTTTCATTGAAAAGTTTGTTGATGAATATACTTTTGAAACCAGTTCTACCTCTGCTGATATGAATTTAGAAATTCCAACTTTTGATGATGAGAAATCAGACACAATATCAATTTCAAAAAAGGAAGTATTTGAAGAGGATAACGTACCAAACATATTGCCAGTAACCAAAGAAGTTGATCAAGCCAAAAATCTTAATGTGTTGGTGAAATCTTCGAATAACGATACAAGGATTATCATTTATCTTTTAACTATCATCGTTCTGCTATTATTCATCAACATACATCAAAATCAGAATATACAAAAATCCTTGAAAACTATTCAATTTTGCACTCAAGAGATGGCAGAAGACTCATATCATTTTTACGAAACTTTTAGCTAATGCCAGTTTTTATAATTAAATAAACATAATCATTAAATCATCTAATTCTTCATAATTTATTGCTCAATTTTTGTAATTTTGGATCAATTGTAACCTTTTTGCTTTTTAAGGCGCTACGATGCATATGAATAAAAAATCCATATTTAAAGGATATTGCCACCTTAATTTGCAATCTAAATAGTTACTTTTAAAACAGATCTTAATAATTGGTAAGATCAACACACTGAAGGTAAAAATAGCTAGTATAAAAATGAGATTAAAGGTCACTGGTAATTTTGGATTAAATAAGGTTATCACTATAGACAACGATGGTACTTTAAAGGACTTGATAGAAAGTTTGGATACTTCTGAGGAAATATCGTCAATAAGGTTTGGATATCCTCCAGTTAAAGTAGATGTTGGTGAAGATACATTGGATAAGAGATTAGACGATTTGAACATAAGTTCAGGAGAAAAAATTTCAATTATAACAAAAGAAATAAATTCAATGAAAAGCAATGCAAATACAAACTTCGGTATTAGTGAATCTGCTAATGCGTCTAGAATTTTAAAGGAAACTCAAATATACATTGAATTACCAAATTATGAAGAAAAAATATTGCAAACTCATACAGTACCAGATGATAACTCATGTCTTTTCCATGCTATTTCATATTGTATGACAAAAAGCCTTTCAAATTCATCAGACTTTAGAAAAATAGTATCAATGGAGATATTGAATAACCCTGAATTTTATAATGAAGCAATATTAGAAAAAAGTAATAAAGAATATGCAAATTGGATTTTACAAAGTACTTCATGGGGTGGTGGCATTGAAATTGCTATATTGTCCAAACGATTAAATGTTGCTATTTATGTTATTGATATTGATGCGGTTAAAATTGAAAAATTTAATGAAGATAAATTTACTGATTTTATTATGATAATGTTTAATGGTGTTCATTATGATTCAATTGAATTACAAAATATGAATTCAAAATTTGATAAAAGGAATGAATTATTAAGTAATATAATATTATCAGGAGCATTAACAATTGCAAGGCAAATGAAAGAAACTGGACATTCATTTAATACTCGTAAAGATAAAATAATTTGTAATATTTGTAAAAAAATAATGGTTGGTGAAAGGGATGTAGCTAAACATGCAGAAAACACAGGTCATGTGGATTTTGGTCAGGCATAATCAAATATTTTTGAATAGGAAAATAGTAAAAAAAAAGAATAAGAATACTAAATATATCTATATGATGTATATTTATATTTATTTTTATTTATTTAAAAATAATTTAACTAATTTACAATAATAAACCTTTTTTTGTTGTTGTTCTATTTTGTGAAAAGATCTTTTAATCCATTTTAACTTCATCTTGAGTTTTTGATTCTTCAATTGATTCTTCATTTGCCCATGGTAAAGTTGGTTCAGTTGAATTGATATTCTTCAAAGTTTCATCTAAATGATCTTTCAATAAAACTTCATTTGAATCTTTTGTTGGACCAACAACTGATTTAATTTCTTCAACTCTATTTAAGAATTTATTTAAATTTAAACCAGCAGCAGCATTTGCTACCTCTTGTGTATATGGTACTGCTTTTAATTCTTTAACTCTTCTTTTATGTACTTTTGTCTTCAAATGTGTCTTTAATGCGATTGCAGTTTCCATATATTTTGCACAATGTATACAATAATGTTGACCCAAACCTGGTTTCGTTTCATCTAATGGTTGATTTAATAAACTTTGTATATCTTTTTGTGATGCTAATTCATTATAAATTAAATCTAAATCTTTTGTTCTTCTTTTAGTTTTGTATCTTTTGACAGAATATCTACCCATATTCAATATATATCTTTGTGATTGTTGTATTGGATATAGAATAATGAACTTTAGTAATTCACCATCAATTATACTAACTCTTCAATAAATACATTGTAGATGTATCTACCTACTTTGATTTATCTCATCTGCAACCCACCAGCAGTAGTACTACCTCATCTCATCTCATCTCTGTTCCTAATTAAAAATTTTCAGTAATCACGTATCATTACACACGGAACGCGATTACATGTGACTGTTTGCCAAGCTACTCCACCCACACATCCGTTCCCCATCTTAAATCCCATTTAAGCAGATGTCTGGGTGTACAATTCCGGCTTTCTTTCCCCGAGTCCCATTTTCGTTTCTACCACATATCCCACACCCCCACACCACACACGTCCTCATAGTTAAGAAAATTTTGGTGGCAAATTTGAAGAAGATGCAAAACTTTCATTTAATTAGTAAGCGAACTGTTTGCAGTTTTTCGCCAGTTAAAGTTTTTGTGTTATATATAAAGAAATGTATTTGATTTGTAATTTGTAAATTCTTATGTGTGTCTTAAATTCATATGGTAGTTAAATTTTAATTTGTATTCTTTTTGTTTTATTCAGTTATTTTATTTTTTGAAAGAGACCAGTATATTATAAATCATTCAAGATGGCTAGAAGACCAGCTAGATGTTACAGATACCAAAAAAACAAGCCTTATCCAAAGTCTAGATACAACAGAGCTGTTCCAGACTCTAAAATTAGAATTTACGATTTAGGTAAAAAGAAGGCTACTGTCGATGAATTCCCATTATGTGTTCATTTAGTTTCTAACGAATTAGAACAATTATCTTCTGAAGCTTTAGAAGCTGCTCGTATTTGTGCTAACAAATATATGACTAAAATCTCTGGTAGAGATGCTTTCCATTTAAGAGTTAGAGTCCATCCTTTCCACGTTTTAAGAATCAACAAAATGTTGTCTTGTGCCGGTGCGGATAGATTACAACAAGGTATGAGAGGTGCTTGGGGTAAACCACATGGTTTAGCCGCTAGAGTTGATATTGGTCAAATTATTTTCTCTGTTAGAACTAAAGATAACAACAAGGAAGTTGTTATTGAAGGTTTAAGAAGAGCTAGATACAAGTTCCCAGGTCAACAAAAAATTATTATCTCTAAGAAATGGGGTTTCACTTCTTTAGACAGAGCTGAATACGTCAAGAAGAGAGATGCTGGTGAAGTTAAAGATGATGGTGCTTTTGTTAAATTTTTATCTAAGAAGGGTCCATTAGAAGCTAACATGAGAGAATTCCCAGAATTCTTCACTGCTCAAGCTTAAATTTTGAACTGAATTGATTTCATATAACTTATTCTCAAGTATATAAATATCATTACTATCTTATAGCTATATCCTTATATACTTTATTTTAATTTATTCTAATTCTTCTTTTAATCATGTACACTTTGATAAGTACAACTACACAGAACATAGAACGTAGAAGATAGAACTTCTGTTACTTGATTCCTATCTTGTTCACCACTCATATATTATACTCACTCCACTGTATATCCCTCTCCTAACGCGTATTAACTCTTTATTTCGGCTATGTTTCACCCGTTTCGTGTTTTTGCATACTGGGAAAATATTTGCTGAAAAATTTTTCACTTTTGACACGTTTGATGGAAAACTGTACACACACAAAGCTATATATATATCCATTTGTGTATGCTCTTAGAGTTATAATATTTACACAATTAGGTTAATTATTCTTAGTTTTAAGTATCTCCATTTAGTCCCTTTCATTTATCATTCTTTCTTATTGTAATATTTGAAAATAAAAAAAAAGATTGATTTTAAATATTTGTAGAAGCAATACTATAAAATACTTAAAATAAACTAATACCAATCAAAATTAAACACAACAATGGTTGCTGCTGAATTCGCTTATAAAGAGAAACCAGATACTTTAGTATTATTCGATGTTGATGGTACTTTAACACCAGCTAGATTAACTGTCTCCGATGAAGTAAGAGATACTTTAGTTAAATTAAGAAAGAAGGTATGTATTGGTTTCGTCGGTGGTTCTGATTTATCAAAACAATTAGAACAATTAGGTCCAAACGTTTTAGCTGAATTCGATTTCGCTTTCTCTGAAAATGGTTTGACTGCTTACAGATTAGGTAAAGAATTAGCTTCTCAATCATTCATTCAATGGATTGGTGAAGAAAAATACAACAAATTAGTAGTATTCATCTTAAAATACTTATCTAACTTAGAATTACCAGTTAGAAGAGGTACTTTCGTTGAATTCAGAAACGGTATGATTAACGTTTCTCCAATTGGTAGAAATGCTTCTACTCAAGAACGTATTGATTATGAAAAATACGATTTACAACATCAAATTAGAGCTAAATTCGTTGAAGCTTTGAAAGCTGAATTCTCAGATTACGGTTTAACTTACTCTATTGGTGGTCAAATTTCTTTCGATGTTTTCCCAACCGGTTGGGATAAAACTTACTGTTTACAACATGTTGAAAAAGATGGTTTCAAAGAAATTCACTTCTTTGGTGACAAAACTGCAAAGGGTGGTAATGATTACGAAATTTATGAAGATAAAAGAACTATCGGTCATGCTGTTCAATCTCCAGATGATACCGTTAGAATTTTAAAAGAAATTTTCAAGTTATAGATATGAAAATAAAAATGTATGTAAATTAAATTTATGTTTTTATTTGAATTCAGCTATACATATACTATCTGTACATGAACGTATTAAAAACAATCCAATTATAAAATTTCATAATATATAGATAATAGAACATTATTACAAACTAATCAATTTAAAATGTAGTCTTTTTCAAAGAAATAAAGTAATTTCAAGTAACTTAAAAGCTGTCTTTGTTGTTCCTTATTCTGTTGTATTTTCATTTTTATTTACAAATGTATATAGATATAGATATTTCTTATGATAGTAATCTTACATAAGCTAACACTAATGCAAATGTACCTGTACAGACACCAAATAACCATTGCATTACCTGCGTCTTAACTGAGTCAATTTGAATTTTCATATTAACGACCTCTTGATCAATTCTAGTATCAATTTCCTTGATCTGTATATCATGATGACTATTTTCTTCCCTAATTCTACCCTTTTCCAGAGACAAATCTAATTTGAATCCAGCATTGGCTTTTGTTATCTCTTCCCTTAGTTTATTTCTTAGTTTTTCTAAATCTGTACGTATTCTTTCATATTCATTCTGTATATTGTGAAATTCACTACGATCAGCAGTCAATAATTGGTCTCTTAATTTTGCAAAATCAACTTTTTGTTGATACGTCAATTGTGTTAGTTTTTCTCTTTTGGCTAGATCTTGTGCAACATGTGTAACACCCCCTTTCATTGCATCAGACATTATATTCACTATTATATTAGCCTGATCAGAATCGAATTTACCTTTCTCCATCAATAGCTGTTTATATTTACCTGTATTACGGATATGAACTGGTTCAAAAGAATTCATAAGAGTTAATCCAGAATGGAATTGTCTTCTGTAATTTAAACCAATCAACTTCATCGATATTAACTGCTACTTCAAATATTTTTCTAATTCTTTCAGCACCACACCAAATGATTAAATACTACTAAATAAATATCGATTCCGAACGACTCTCAATGACCTTTAATAGCAAGTTCTTACACTGTTTCGTATTGAAACTTTCTATCTTGATATCTCATATTTTTCAAAAATTGTTATAACATCGGTTCTTCAAATTTTGATGTCAAACATCTGAAATTTTGAGATATTTGACCTTAAAAGATGAATAATCCACAAATAATTGCTTTTAATTGTTTTGTATGTTGGTAAATCTAATAATTTGATGGGTATATAGGTTGTACATGGCGTAATGATGATTTGTAGGAAATTTACAAGCTTTCGAGCTGAGCCAGCCCTCAAGAGATTGGTTCATTACGATCGAGTGTTGTTGAAAACTGGGAACAATGATCCCAAGTTTGATGAAGCTGCGTTGTTTGCTCCAAGGATAACAGAATCTGAGTATCAGTCAAAGAGAACAAAATCACAGTTTGAATGGCCAGATAGGTCCGATGCAGAACTGAATAAAATTGCAATTGATCGAATGGAAAAAATGGCTAAATTGACAGCAATGTTTCAAGGGTTGTTTATTCTGGTGGGATTAGGAACATTTGGTTCTTTGTATCTGAATTGGCCATCTGTGCAAAGCTGGTGGTTAAATAAACGGATTAAATACGGTTTTTTTAATTCATCAGATAGCATATCTGATAAGTCAAAGAAAAAGAAGAAAAAAGTTTATCAACTGCCAGTGATTCCTGATGAACAACTTCCTCCTGAAATACCTGGTGTATATTATTGGGGTAGAGGAAAATCTAGTGTTGATGCAACTGAATATTTACTTCCAGCGAGAGTAACTCATTTCGATAATAAATATTTTAGAGATGTATGTTTGAGTCATGGTTCACTAAATCTTGCAATTAATGAAAAAGGTGACTTACTAGAATGGGATATGGGAAGTTCGAAACCAATTTTATGTGACCAAAATTTAATTTCTGTGAAAGTTTCAAATAATTGTGCTTATACTTTAAATGATTCAGGTGAAATATTGATAGTACCATTGAAAAATGATAAATTAAGGGAATCATTTATTACCACAAAGAGATCTTTACTTTTCCCTTGGAAAAGTTATTCAACTTATAAATGGAAAATCAATACGAAAAACATATTTAATGAGAAGGGTGAAAACAAGATAATACAATTTGATACAGGTAATGAACATCTAGTATTAATTTCGAATAAAAATAACGCCTATACTTGCTCGACTGGTACTGAATTGAATAATGAAAAGTCGAAAGGTCAATTTGGTATCCCAACATTTTCTCAGTTTGATTCATTACCTAAGCCTAATGAACTTTATGAAATTGAATTATTAAATAAAGGATTAGATAAATCAGGAAATCTTCAAATAAGAGATATAACAAAAGTTTCATGCGGTGCATATCATACTCTTGCAAAAGATTCTACCGGTCAATTATTTTCTTTTGGCTTAAATACATATGGTCAATTAGGTTTACCAATTTCTTATGATAATGAACAGGTTTCCTTTCCAAAACAAGTTGGGAAGTTCCAATCATACTTTACAAGAGATGAGTTTGTTAAATGCGAAGATATATTTTGTGCAGATGAAACTTCATATGTGAAAATGACCTCTCAAAATATGGAAAATTACTATCAACATAATGATATTATCGATAAGAAATTATATTTTGCTTTTGGCAATGGTATGTATGGTGCATTAGGCAATGGTAATTATAAAAATTCACAGTCTGATCCTGCCCCGATTAACTTTAAGGGTATTGATAAAAATAAAATTGTCAATTTAAGTTGTGGTTCTCGACAACTATTCTGTACACTCGATGATGGAGAAGTTTTTGGATGGGGTAACAATTCTAATGGTGAGTTAGGTAATGGTAAAAAGATCATGTGTTGTAAGCCGCAACATATGCCTGAATTATTAAAGCCTGGAAATAAGAAAACTTTCGAAGATGTTCTAAAAACTAGTTTGACATTAAATCAAAATCAAAATATCGTGTCTGGTAAAGATTCTGGTTGTATATATTGGAAATGTTAATCATTATTCTAATATTTTACATTAAACGTTTATTCTAGAAATAAGCAGTAATTATTTCTGTTCTGTAAATATCAATTCTTTTAAGTTACATATTTGTATATACAAAGTTTACACAGTATTAATATCATCTTAACCATTTTAATACTAAATACATTCCAATAAACATCAATGCTAATGCGATCCAAAATATCAATTTATCCTGAAAAACTCTTCTATTAATCAATTGAATTGTTTGATCTGAAACACCTAAAGTCCTCAAACTACTTGACATTTGATCTTGAACTTTTTGCAAAACTTGATTTTGCTCAATAATATCGTCTAAAGATTGTTGACCTAGTTCTAATAGCATATCTAATTGAGCGTTACCTCTTTGGAAAATATTTTGTTCTTTCATCAAACCATCATACATCGGTAATGAATCCTTTTCATTGTTATATGATGATTCATTTCCACTACCACCAACATTACGTTTATTCATTTGAGAATTATCACTGAATGGATTTTCACTTGAACTTGAACCTGAGAACAATTGAGTACGAGCATTAGATTCATTGAATTTCTGTTTCAATTCTTTGAATTTTTCATAAAATTCTCTATGATCATTTTTTAATAATTCTAATCTACTTTCAGCTTTAAGAATAACATCATTGTTTTCTATATTGACATTGTCAGTTTTGAATTGCTGAAATTGTTCCTTGTATTGATTGACACTTTTTTCAAATGAGACCAATGTAGCAGAGATCGAGCCTTGTAATGAAATTGGAGCTGTCAGTATGTCCTTCTCGAATTTAGCTATATCCTGTTGTAACTGATTCTTTTGTTTAACAGCATGGTTATAAATAGCGTTCATTGCGTCTCGATTCTTATCGTCTGCTCAGCGTGCTACACTCCTTCACCAACAGTTGATTATATACTCAAACTGACCACTGATCCAAAGTTGATCTGCTTTAAACCACTGATTAACTCCCCCCCATTCAAACAGATAGCTCTTCTTTCAGTCGATTTTAACTAAATCTTTCACTTTTTGCCAGCAAATTTCCAAAAAATCGCCTTAATGATTTTATTTGGTTTCAAATTTTAGAAAATGATATAAATTGGAACAAAGATGAGCTTATTTTAATAGCAATTAGTTGTTGTTTCAATGTGTTTTTAATGGGAAAACAGCAAAATATCCATCATAAAAGTAGAATACAGTTGCTATAATAATATTTACCTGGTTCAAGTGTCAATTTTGGTATTAAGTGAGGGTTTTTAGCTTTAAAGTGTCATAAATTATTTATAAAGAATAGAATACAAGAGTATATCGTTTATTTGGCTGGTAAATCTTATTAATAATTAGGAGGGAACATACAATACTATTTGCGTTATATATTGTATCTTTAGGATTATTATTGTTTTTGAAATGCATCCCTCTACTCCACCTAGGTCAAGAGATGCAAGAAGTGGCTCCACAAATGCTAAAAAAAATTACGATGAATTATCATTTACTACACCTCATAAGAAGGGCGGATTATTAGAACCTGTAACGCCATTGACAACAGAACAATTTAAAAATGGGTCTTTATTTAATACAGATTCAAATACCTCATTGAATAGAAAATCAAAGGGGCTGAACTCACCTGCATATACGCCAAGTCGTGATTCTATGAATATCAAAAGATCGGTGACTCAAAATGCAAATAGAGAGGATACTGATCATAAGGATATTGATAGTTCTGCTAAAGTACTTCTTCCTGAATTTAATGAAAAAATGAAAGGGAAAAAAAATTTATTTAAAAACTTAAATAATGAAGAATATGATCATCAGATTAACGTGCATACGAAAATTTCAAAAAATGTGCCTGGAACTCCAAGTCATAGAATTATAACACCAAAAATAGCAGAAGATTGGAACAACGAAGTATATAACTTAGGTCCATCTCATGATGAAGATTCTGATACACTCATTAAGAGTTTAAAATTAGAAAACCCTTTCTTGTCAGATACTGTTGTAAGTGAAGAAGAAAGAATGAGAAGAAAAGAAGCATTACTTAAAGAAAATCCAGATATCGCAGATACAGTGACATACTTTAATAAAAAAAGACAAGTTGTGGGAAAAAGGCATTTGAATCAAAAAGAAAAGGAAAGTTACAAACCCCAGAGGTTATTTTCTAAAGAGATTGATGGATTACAGAAGAATAATGAAAAAGAGTAGCATATATTACATAGAAAATAGATTGACAATTAAGGACGTAATAATATTTAATGACTTCAAAAACAAACTTTTATTATAAATAAATAGATTATATAAAAATGTTTTAATGATATGTGATAATATTTTTTATTTGATTGAGTTTAAAAATGTTTGTGTAGACTTATTATTTTTTGCTTTTGGTGTTTTGACCTTTCAAAACTTTAAATATTTCTTTCTTGTATTTTAATAAATCATAGAATATCTTACAACCAAGGTCATTTCCATCTGAGATTTTAACTTGGATAATACAATTGGCAAATTCTTGGGATATTATCTGCAAAAATTCAGCTGCTGTTTGTTCACCATTTTCACCCATTTTCAAGATTTTATTTAATCTATAAAAATGCGTACTTATTGAATTTAAGGTTGCAATATGTGGTTTTGGTAATGAAGAAAGGGTATTGTATAAACCTCGTATTCTATTTTCATCGTTTTCATTTATACTTTCTGTCTTGTCATCTTTGTTTGCACTTTCATCAGTTTTATCATCAGTAGTATTTTCATTATCATTATCATTCTTCTCTGTTTTCATTTCTGAGATCTTTTCTACCGATGGGTATTTTGAATAAAGAACCTTTAATACATCATATATATCGTTCGTTATTAGAGGTTCTGGCAACTCTAATAAATATATCTTTAAAATACTGGCAATAGTGCTTGGATCATAGTTGGACTCTTTTAAAATATTCAGAACTTCAGATTCATCATTAAATGTTTTCCTATTTAATAGAGCTCTAAGTTCGTGTGTTAAATTCAATTTAACAGGTTGTGTCCAAATAGCCATTCTAACTTTATCATTCTGTAATTCAGGGTAAATACTATCCATGTAAGATAGTATCACAGATAAAATCAAAGGTACTGTCTTTTTATCCAAACGACAGCGAGTTTCCAAATCAATACCAAAATTTTGGAATGCACCTGGATTATAATAATTATTATATGCTATTACTTTTGGTTGAAATACACCTGTACGATAAGTAGATATGAGGTTCAACAAATCATTGACTGGATTGATAGTGTCTTCGCTTACCATCATTTTATCAACACATATTTTTAGAGAAGATATTTTATTTCCTAAAACTGAACAGTAATCAAGTGTAGCCTTTTTTACAGCTTTCAATCTATCTAATTCACATTTTTCCATAAACGATAAATGATCTATCATTAATTCTTCTACAGAACATCTTAAAGCATCCATTTTGAAACTTTCTTTACAATATTTTGTGTCCGAAATCTCAACATCTTTCATTAATGTAAATAAGACCCTCTCATCATTTGAAACAGTTGGTGATGTAGCAATCGGTTCATTGTTATTAGAAGCATTTGCAGTTGCTTCTTCAATGTAGCTAGATGACATTGATCTGTTATGTTCTTCTTCGTCTTGTTCTGATTTATTACCAGGTAGAGGAATTTGAGCAAATGTGTATGCATAATTTTTCCATTGGTATTGAAATTTCTTTGAATTAACAAAATTATTACCAACACCATTACAGTATTTAATAAAACCTAAATTTAATAAATCTTGTCCAAATTGTTCAGCATGATCAGAATCCTTCAAAGAAAAATGTTCAAAGATAAATTTTGTAATTTCACTACCATTATTTGTATTCTGTAAAGTATAACTAATTAATGGTAACTTATATTCGGTTTTTGGCAATTTAGTTAAAAATAATACCAGAGTTTCTTTCATTGTCTTATAGTCGAATTCGATTGATCCAATAGTTGCAAATTTCTGATATTCTTTTTCTTTTGCAACATGTTTCTCATAATTTTGTTGCAATTTCAATACATTCATTGCTTTAACTAACTCCTCTTCATTAAATTTCGATCTTTTAAAGTCCTCAAGTTTTCTACATTTATTGAAATAGTCTCTCTCTAATTTTGCAACATAAGTTCTTGATTTTTGAAAATTCTTTGCATTACTCTTCAATAGCTTCTCTGAATATTTAACACGTTCTCTATGATCATCGCTCCATTTACTAAATGGTTGTAAAACTAATGTTTCAATATTAGAAGCAATTGTTAAATGATTTTTACCCTCATCTGATGTGCTATTTACAATCGATAATATAGATAATTCTGTTGAGAATGGAATTTCATCTTTACCATATTCACTTAAATTTTCAATATTATTACCAATACCATATAATTGCCTACCATAACTGACTTCATATTGCATTCTAGAAGCAAATAATTGGATAAATAAATCACATTGCTCACAACCATGAAATAATCTGTCAAATAAAACATTCAGACTTAAAATTAAATCTTCTGACCAAAAACTATCAGCGAAACTTGGCATCTTGAATACACCAACGATACCTCTGATACAACTCTCAAATATCACCAATATATTATATCCTCTGTTAAACAAGTAAATCAGATATATGAACTCAAATTTGTACCAATATTCTTCAATAAATCAGCTATCTCTTCAATTACGCAATTTGATAAATGGTGGCTTATATAAGAAGACGCGTAAAGTAAATTTAACGTGTGCCAGCAAATATGTCAACTAATAAACAGTTTAAGATGAGTTACTGGGTAATGCAATGAGCTTATATATAAGTGCTTATATAATATGTTCTATACGTCGGTATTGGCTACGAGTACCAAGGTATCCATTGCTTCTTTGTTAGTGGTTTCCCTTTTTGATTAGTTGTTACCGTTGCGTGTGATGTTGCTATTTATAATAAGATAGGGCCTTCAGTTATACCATTCAGTTATACCATTCAGCCAAAATGAGTAGCAAATTATTGTCACTATCATTTTATGTAGTAGTCTAGTTGCTAATTTATTCATTTATATATCATTGTAATAGCTGGATTGGATATTAAACTCAATTCTGAAGCATTGTTTTTTTACAAAAGAGATATTTTATTGGCATATGAATATGTATAAATAGAATTGTTGGAAAGCCCTAGTCTTACAGATTAGAATGGTATACTGTTTTAACGTATTTTAGTGTACTTATAACTAACTATCATCATTAGAAGTTCCTTATTCCTTATTGTCTTGGTCTAATAAATTACGTAAAATTTCATTTTTTAATTCGAAAAACTTAAAAAATGAAATTTGATCCAAATAAAGAAACAAAGCTATTGATATTTTAGCAAGTCCAACAACTTTCTGAAGAAGATAGGTTACTTGAAGGTATATTAAGTTTAGTTTTATCGATAGTAACAGTTGTTGGTGAATAGCACACAAAAAAATTTGCAGTTATACAAACAATACAACACAAGATAAGACAAGATAAAAGAATGAAATTTACATTGACAACTTTTTTGCAAATTTTATTTGCATTATCTGTTATTGGTCATCCTGTGGATTCTAAAGATAGTGATAAGTTAGATGTAAGGTTTTCATTACCAGATTTGTTATCAGCTAAGAATATTCCAGATAATTGGGTTGCAGGTGATTCAACATCTTTACAAGAAGGAAGAATTTTATTAACTCCTAAAGAAAATACAAAAGGTTTTCTTTGGCAGAAGTATGCATACCCTTTGGAAGAATCTTTTGTGATGGAATGGACATTTAGAAGCGTTAATCACATTGGTAAATCAGCAGGTGGTATGGCGTTTTGGTTTGTAAATGCTGATAAGCCAAATGATAAGGCATTATTTAATGGTCCATCAAATTATGAAGGTTTACAACTTTTGATTGATAATAACGGTCCTTTAGGTAATTCAGTACGTGCTCATTTAAATGATGGTTCAGGTTCTTTTAAAAAACAAACAATCTATGATAAAACTTTTGCATCATGTTTAATGGCTTATCAAGATTCTTCAGTACCATCGACTGCTCGTTTAACTTATGATAAATCAGATAATAATTTACTAAAATTACAAATTGATAATAGAATTTGTTTCCAAACAAGAAAAGTTCGATTTCCAAAAGGTAATTATCATATTGGTGTCACTGCTGAGAACGATAATACTCCAGAATCATTTGAAATTTTAAAAATGAAATTCTACAATGGTGTCATTGAAGATTCTTTAATTCCAAATGTTAATTCAATGTCACAACCAAAAATGTTAACAAAAGTAATTGATAAAAATACTGGTAAGGAAAAATTAATTGAAAAAGCAGCATTTGATGCTGAAACTGAAAAAATTTCCAACTACGATTTATACAAAAAATTAGACAGAGTCGAAGGTAAAGTTTTAGCAAATGATATTCATGAATTAGAAGCTCAATTGTTGCTTGTTTTAAAGGTACAAGAAGAATTGATGAAAAATGTTAATCATTTAGTTCAACTAATGGGTAATCAAGGATCTTCTCAAGATACTAAATCATCTAACATTGATATTGATAACTATAAAGACTTCATCTCAATGAATGAAAAATTAGAACAAATGATTCAAGAGCAACAGAAGATTAGAGAAACTTCAAAGCATCAAATGCACAATGGACTACAAATTGACGAAATTGTTCGTAAATTAACAATATGGTTGATTCCATTAATCTTTATCATGTTAGTAATGGCTTATTATACTTTTAAAATTAGACAAGAAATTATCAAAACCAAACTATTATGATAATAATTCAATAATATATCCGCATATCCATTTATTTAAATATTGTTTAATAAATAGTTGAAGTTTAGATGAAATAATATTATTCTTTACTCTATATATATTTGCTATTTATTTAGGTTCTGTATATGGAGGGCTAAAACCTTTTATATTGATATTATTCAAAAAATTGGCATTCGGGATTCTTCTAGTTGTATGTGTTCTATCAGAATTCGATATGCTATCATAGTCATTTGTAACTGATACGGTACTCAAAACCTCTTTCAAGTAAACTCTTCTGAAATAATCATATTGATATTTACGTAATCCAACTGGTGCCCCAGCTTTATATTGCCAATACTTTTTCCATTTTTTCTGTCTCATACTCCTTGCAACTTGCAAACCAGTACAAACCGACAAAGAATCGTGTATATGTTCTAATTCTTTAATTTGATTAGGAGTTAACAATTTTAATCTTTCGATTAATGTTTCTTTAAAAAACACTGGCAAACCTTTATCTGAATACTCTGGATACTCAGTAGAATTTGGATCTTTTGTAGAAACTGATAAACTATCAAATTTCCAACCGTTAATTATCAAAGAATCATCTAAAGCTTTTTTATCAAGTTTTAAATTTTTTGAATCGTTTTTATAAGATTTCTTTTCGATTTTCAGTTTTGATCCTGAACTTGTTGAAAATAAAGAACTAACCATCCTGCTTACAGGTTTATTTGCTGTACTATTTTGGACATGAGCTAAGTCAGGAACTAATTTTTTTTCTATGTTTGATGATTGTATAGATGATACATCGCTGAATGAACTTTGTTCACTGCCATCCAAGTCATTTTCTAATGAAATTCCTATGGGCAAATTCATGGCATTTGCTTGGGTAGCTTGAATAAAGGAAAACCTATTATGATATTTCGGTACCTTATATTGCATACTAATTTCTAATGAGCCATTTATATTTTGACCAGGTATAAATAAAGAAATAGGTTCACCTTTGCTGAAATTTTGCAAATATTTTTTTTTCAGTTCACTTGAAGATTGTTCAATTATAGTTGATGAAGAATTTTCAAGGTTTTCTAAGTTTTCAAGATTTCCACTTTTCTCATTTGGTTCTATATTTTTGATTACTTTTCTTTGAGAATCTTTAAATGAGGGATTTAATAAATTAAAGATTTTAATTAACCTATTCGACAGTTTAAATACTCTATGAAGAGTAGTTAATTTTTTTTCCTTGGCATTGCTTTCCCAATAGTCATCGATAATTCTTGTTCCAGACAAAATTATCGATGCTCCAAACTGAACAAATGCAGATTTAACTGAAACGTACTTAATTAAATTTCCAGCAGTTCCATCAATTAAACCTTTACTTTTAAAAAAAGAAGTGTTCTCTTCTGTTGCATCTATTGGAAGTAATTGATCATATTTATTTAAGAAATTATCTTGTGAAATTTCTTCATCTTGATACAATGATCTAATTAAATCCCTAACCAAAACAAATAAAACACCATTTTTTGAATCTAGCGTAAATGTGTTGAATATTAACTTTCTGTTACCTTTCAAAACACCAAAATTATCAATCTTTTTCTCACCAATTGGATCATTCATAGTCATTAAATATGAGTGTAAAGTATCACTCTTAATTTTATCTTTTGTATAATCTATCGGTACAAAGTTACATTCAGGAAACTCAGTAATAGAACCTTGTAATAGGTCAGTTTCCTTAGAAATTGATGTAAGCCTTTTAATTAATGATCGTTCATGTAATAAAATGTCACGTTCGTTTACAATAAATATCTTACCAATGCTGTTGTTACCATTATTGTCACCTGAAATTTCTTCTGCATTCATCACTCTTTTTTTTTAAAAAGAAAAATTGTATTAGAAATTGTATGGTAAAATAAGTATTAAATTGTTAATGATAATAAATGAAGAAGCTGACGAAGAAAATGCAGACAGGGCAGGGCCAATTTCCTAATTTTTAAAATCCTTATTTAAACTAAACTAACGAACTTCCGATAATAACACCAAATTCTCTTAACAATTTTTGCTTCTCTAATCTTTCTTATCCATTATTTAATCAATATCTTCCTCTTTAATGAGATTTTAATGTAATAAATAAGTTTCAGCTATTTTTTTCATTTTCACCCTCTGCTTCTACGTAATAATGTTTCCCAAATTGTCGAGAATTTGATTAAAAATTTCGAAAAAAATTTGCTAACTTGGAAGGATCCTACAGTGTTTTCTGAGTGGAATCCCAAAATTAAAACTGTAAATCTGTAAAAATAGAAATCTCTCGAGGTTATTTTACCTTAAACAACAATGCATATTGTAAGTGAAAGTGTTAATTTATTGATTAAATCGTTAGCTATTTAAATATAAGTAGTAGGGGTTTTCTATATAAATTGAACATTATTATTTTTAGTTGCAAAAAAAAAATTTGTTAATAAATTTACTATGTTACTTTTTCTGAGTATCAATCTACATTTGATATTTCGAAATGTACAAGTATACAATGATTAAAATTAATATTCTATAACTTTAGTAATTAGTTTACCTTTATTAACACCGCTGAATAAACCGTTCCAGATATTTGGAACTTCTTTGAATTTTGGACCAGTGGCATCAACAATTGTAGAAGTTTTTGAAACTTCAAGTTGGCCCTTTTTGATCATTTCAACTAATTTTGTTAAACCTTTTGAGAAATCAGCAATGTTATCACCTAACAATAAACCTTTAATAACTAATCTTTTGGTAATTACAGATATATAATTTTTGAAAACAAATTTTTCTGGGTTATTATAACCACTAATTGAACCACATGCTAAAATCATAGCATGTTGTTTTAATAAAACAGTACCTAAATCTAAGATATCACCACCAACATTATCAATAAAATAATCAACAGTATTTGGACCGCCTGATGCCTTTAGTAAATTTTCTTTAAAGTTTGGATCTTTATAATCCACACCAATAACTTTATCACCAAATGATTCAACATATTTAACTTTATCTGGCCCACCAGCAATGGCAATAACTTTAGACGCTTTGAAAACATTTAAAGCTATTTGAATACAGATTGAACCAACTGCACCAGCAGCACCAGAAATTAAATATGTTTTACCATAATCTTCTTCTCTTTCTTGTAATTCAGCATATGTGTAAAATATGAAATAAGCAGTTAATGAAGTTCCACCTAAGACAGATAAATGCCAAGATAAATCATCAACTTCATCTCTTGAAACTTTACGTAATTGAGCCTTAGCAACATCATGAATTATAATATGAGTAGTCCAACATACAGTACCAGAAACATATTCACCAACTTTAAAATCTTTATTTTTCGATTCAATAACTCTAGCAATACCTCTTGATGGAATTAATTCACCTGGTTGAACACCAGCAGCATAGTTTTTATCAGCAGTCGCAATCCAAAATTTTTGAGCAGGATCATTAGATAAAAGACAGACTTCTAATAATAATTCATCATCTTTTAAATCACTTTCAACAATTTCAACTTCTTTTAATTCAAAAGTACCATTTGGATCAGTCAAATCAAAATTAAATGGATGTCCTGGAATAGGAGCAGTCTTCATAACCCATTGTTTAGCAGATACCATGATTGTTCAATTGTATTAATTTTTATTCTTTTTTTCAAAGATTGGATTTTTTCACTTTGATTTTGTTTAATTACTCAGTATAATAAGACAAAGTCAAGTTTTTTTGACTACTATAAGAGTATATTTAATAGTTAGATAGTAATTGTTGTCAATGCTGAAAACAGTTGCTGTTAATCCTTGATTATTCTTATTAAACTACTTACTTTACAACAGAATCTCCCTGTTATTGATCTTAATTTCAAAATTCGCTTCAACCATTTTGAATTTTTAGCAAGATTCGATTAGTAAGAATACTTACTAATCGAATCTCTGTAATAAGCAAATGAGTGTCTAAATTTGGGTAATAATATAGCAAATATAAGATAAACAGGACAAGATTTTACTATTAGTATATATATCAAATCATTAGAATAGTGTATAAATAAATGGTAAATTTTAATTCAGGTTTATTCTTGTTTGAGAAACGAGGGATTCTAAGTAAAGACGTACATATTTTGTAGCACAATCCCAGTCTGTTCAAAAACTTGTTTAGTAGGAGTGGAAATGAACGCACTCTTGGTAAATGTTTCCTATTCTTTTGTCAATATTACAATACTTTGTTGCTGTAACCTTCACTCAATAAATTTGAAAACATTCTATAACTGAAAATGCCAAAATTTCATTTCAATCAATCAGATTACTTGGATAAATTCAACTGATGTTGAGGAAAGAAACATTAACAAGTTGAATTTTTTCTACTCTATATGTGTTATTATTGCAATAAAAACACACTGATTGGCTAAATATCACAAAAGAATTTGACTCCATTAACCTTGTATCTACTGATACTGAAAAATAATTTAGAGATTCTCTATGAGAATTTAAGAGAAGTTCATGATGATAGTAATTTTTAAACAACTAAAATCGAATTACTTCATCATTTACCTCGCCTGCTTAATGATATCAGAACTCATCTTTTTAAGAATAAACGTTATACTAAGGACACATTGTGCCTACTTTTCAGCCAGTTTACCCTTCACTACCAATACATTCATTAGCAACTCTCCCTGCCAAATATCATAACAATCAACTACTACTGCTCCACCACTTACTTAGCCTCTAAGGTGTTCGAAAAAAATTTGTCACATTGCGCCTTGAGGAATGAATCTCACGATTTTGACGGTAGAAACAGGTTCTCGAGAATTTGATAAACCATAAATTCTCGAGAAGGTTGTTGTGTTCTCAAGACATTTCTTAAAGCGTATGGATGTTATTGGTCTCGAGATCTGGGGTGAGTTTATTTATATATAAGGTAACTTATTTATTTTTGGTTACCAATTGTCGGTATTTCCTTTTTATCTGGAGTGGTTTTTCTGGTTATAGAGAATAATATTATTGAAGGAAAATAAGTGAGAAGAAATGGGTTTATTTAATAAAGTAACAAGTTCAATGATGGACGAAGAAAGATATAGGATTCAATTAGGAGGACACAAAAGTATAAATGAATGTTTTCATTTTAATACGGAAAGAAATATGATTATTGCAAAAGTAAAGGGGCAAGCTGGGTTTTACATGTTTTCATCTCAACATTCTTTTGATAAATTTAAAAATACTAAAAGAGACGATGTGTTAGATCCTACTGGTGTTGGTGCTCCTTTGTTTCATATTACCATCGATGGTTTTGATAGATCATATAGATCATTAGCATCTTTTTCCGTTGAAGTTTTTTCAATACATCGTTATGAGGTACGATCTGTTCAAGATCCACCACCATATGGCGATTATGAAGTTGTTACAACTTCAAATACACATAAACTTATAAAATATTTATTTTGTAAGATTGAGGTTCAACATAAGGGAACTAGAACAAATTTTAGTTTCAAATATAATAATATTAATATTTCTGAATTTAAAATGGAAAAAGTTGCCGCATTTAGAGATTTAGATTCTCAAATGAATAGTTATGCTACTCAATGGCACGTTGACTTTTCACCAATTTTCAAGAATGATCATTATCGGTTATACTTGAAGCAGGACGTGGATAAAAATAGATTGGATGAATTTTCGAGACCAATATTAGCACATTATACTACACATAAAAATGATATATTAATCAATAGTATTTCTCATGACGCAAATTTATATGTTGGTGAAATATCAGGTTTAAATTCGTATGGTATTAACAATGTGCCTCTGCAAACTCAAAACATTGCTTGCCAATCTTTGTTAATTCATTATCTAGAAGTAATTGCAGAAGAAAAAACCAATAGACGGAGAAAAAGAAGGAATTTTCAGAGAACTTCAATGTTTGGTGTTAATAACCTAGCTATGTAAATAATTCGAATAATTTATTTAATTTTTGTTTAATAACTAATATCTTTATAACTTTTATGAAAGTTAGCTTTCTTGATGGATGTTCCTAGTTCAGATTTACATCTTCATTAATTTCTAAATAAAATTAAATTTAGAGAAGCAAACAAAATATTATGAAAATTTTATGAAGAAAAATTCCCCTTTTAATCACATCATAGTGTCAGCAAGCTCGTCAAAGATGGTTCATTTGTGTTTGTGGCAATTTTTCCAGTCTTTAAAATACCAAAAAGTTTGGCTAATTTCAAGTCTCTGGTTGGGCAACTATTTAGATTGTATGGCTTGTAAATTCCACCATGAACTTAGAAGAAGTATAGTGCGAGGAACAAATAAATATCTGTCTTCGTAATTTATAATAATATTTTAAACTTACGAAATTTTTTAAAAAAACTTTAATGTTTTTCTCTATTATGGTTATTTTTCATACTTATGAGTGTGAGGATGTTACTTCCAAAAAAAATTTAAGAGCATATTTTCGAAACTAAATAATAAAAGTATATCTTATTGGAAACTATTATTTACTTGTTGATTCATCTTTTTTATGTGATTCTTATATATATTCTCCATACTTTATTATATAAATTACATAAAAATACAAATTACATAATGTATATATAAAATATTTCATTATTGATTAATCTTGAATAAAGAAAAATATCCTGCTATTTATACATCTGGAAAAATTGTCACGATCATAAATATTCCATCGTCGACAGGTTTATTAAATATTTCAAAACCATAATTGTTGTTCTGACATTTCTTAGTGAATAAAGCCTAATTCATTATATCGGTAAAATAATATCTTATTACTAATATTTGTAATAATAATATCGGCTCTAGTAATGTATTACTAATACTTGAATTTATCGGTAATATGATCTTCTGCCATATATTAAAATATTATTATATGGTTTCATTTTATATCCAACAATTTTATATCCAACAATTTTGTATATATAATTACTGATATGTTCCATTCTATCACAATATATAGACAAATATAAATGGACTTAT
>JAJMAX010000121.1:0-30473 GCA_030565105.1 Vanderwaltozyma verrucispora | reverse complement strand
GTGTGTATTATATCACAAGAGCAGTGTGTACAAGGAGACACACAGATACGTTCACGACAAATATACATACACATGGCACAGTGCATGCTGCCTTATACGAAGTATAACAACTGTTTTTGCTTCTTTTTTTAAAAAGAAGGATGTGTTGGGTTGGGCTGGGTGTATAGAACAAATCAGTTTGTCAGTACAGGAGGGAAAGTACATGTGAAAGGACTTTTTTGGTCGTTATATTCTATACAATTATGGAAGTGCTTAAGTATACAAGTATTAAATATGGAATCAAACGTGTGGAGTTTCTTATTCTAGATCTTTATTTAACCAATGTAATGCTAGAGGATGTAAACTGTTTACTTTACTGATTTCAATTTTGCCGTCTTTATCCTTTATCACAACACCATTTTCGTCAGAATCCACAGCATTAGCAAATTTAACATTATTGTCGTAATCGATATTGGCAACAATTGCACCGTCTTTCAAATGAACGATTTTGTTTGGCCAGTTTGCTAGACCATCGAAAATATGAGTAGCGTAAATTACACTACATTTTCTATTTTCAGTTTCATATTGCAAAAAGTTTAGTAATCTACTACGACCAACAACATCTAAATCAACTGTAACTTCGTCTAATAACAATACTCTCCATGGCTTTAATAAACCCATTACTAATTGAACCCTTCTTTTTTGTCCATCACTCAATTTATGCATTCTCCATTTCAAATTAACGTCTAATATATCACATAGAGTTTTGCATCTCTCTTGGTAATACTTCATACCAATACTTGTCAATAATTCTTCAACACCAATATCTCTATTAATAATACTCATATGACACCATTCTGTACCTAGATACGTCGTTAGCTGACAATCATCAGCATGTTCACCAATTGGCAATGGTGAGAATGGATCATAGCCATTAACTTCAATATTACCTGTCAAACACAAATGCTTACCACTTAAAATTTTCAATAGTGTTGATTTACCAGCACCATTACAACCAATTACTAAAGTTCTTGTCTTCCATGGAATTGTAAGTCCAATATCAACTAAACTTGGTTTCTCAGATTCATTAAACTTGTATGTTAAATTATCAACTTTAACTGCAGCAGACATAATTATTATTAGTGTATAATATATTTGTGTAACTTACGAAATACCCTTTGACACTATCAATCAGTATATTGACCAAATCAAACTAAAAAAAAAAACTAACCAGAAAGACAAAACCTCAATTGATTAGAAAAAATAGAAACAATGATGGAAAACGTTGCTCTTTATATGCTAATTCCTTTCAATACTTGATCATTCATCCCTTCTCGAATAGTTACAGAATTTGTTCAAATTTGTTAAAAGCCATTTTTGTATATTGTAATTTCACGTGATGGAAAAAAATTATAACATTTTTGAAGAATTTTGAATTATTTCAAGTGAAAATTTGAACTTATTTCAGTATAAACTGGTGAATTTGTGAAGATAGATTAGTGATCGAGAGCAGTTGTCATTGTGAAGACTAGCTTTGGGTATTGAAACATTGTGTGACTATTTGTGTTTGATACTGAGTCAATTTAATTGGGAGCGTACCGTGTGGATTGTGCTAGATTTTAATATTGAACTATAGGAAATGGATGAAGTTGATGAAATTTTGAATCAAAACCAAGTTGATCTTGAAGAAGAAGAAAAAGAAGACGATGAAGACGATGAAATGTTAGCTGAAGTAGCTGCTGTCGAGGAGGAAATTGAAGAAGAATTGGAAGAGGAAGAGGAGGAAGAGGAAGATGACGATAATGATGAAGAAGATGATAGCGATAATGATGAAGAAGATGACCAGGAAGATGAAGATGAGGATGAGAATGAGGATAATGAAAATGAAGACGATGCCGGTAATGATGATGCCGATGATGATGATGATGATGATGATGATGATGATGATGATGACGACGATGATAATGACGAAGGGCAATCTGATGAAGATAAAATGGCTGTTGATGGAGAACCAGTTCTTGAAAGGAAGAAGTTGACAAAATTAGAAAAAGTTCATAACTATTATATTCAAATGTTAAATTCAGCTAAAATTACAGACTCGTATAGTATCTATCCTACAGTTGCTATCCCAATTCAAACTCATGTAAATACTGTTACAATGTCAAAAGGTTTGCAATATCTATTTTTAGGTGGTAGTGATGGTTACGTTAGAAAATACGATTTTAGAAATTCTGTTGAAGGTAAATTATCGTTGACAATTTTACAAAAACATTCAATTGCAGATTCTATTGAATATGCAGGTATATTATCTTCTTATTGGGAAAATGAAGTACCGCAAAAAAGATCAGAACTGAAAATTACTAAAAATAACAAAGAATATGACCCTGTAGTGAGCCCAGTATATTCATTAGAAGTTCAAAATGAATGTATGTTTTTATTGAGCGGTTTAGAAAACGGTGGGATTACAATGCAAGGTATAAGGTATAATGAAGGTTCGATTGCTCATTATTTTAAGGGAAGACATGGACATAATAAAGCTGTAAACTTTTTAAGACTAAATAATGATGAGAATACATTTTTAAGTGGGTCATGGGATAAACGTATATTAGAATGGGATTTACAGTCAGGGCATATAGTAAATGAATTCAATGGTTTACAATCGGAGTTATCCTCATTAGAGATGAGACCATTGCATGCAACTGTTCAAATTAATGATCTGATATCAGCAATTAAAAGTGAAGAAAATTCATCTAAAGACGAAAATGAAGATGATGATATGGATTCTTTGTTTGGTGATGAAGATGAAATGGCAGATGACGACAAATTAAATAGTAAAGACAATGAAAATGAAGACACTAAAATAACAAACAGTAAAGAAGCTAAAGAAGATATTTCAAAAACAACATTAAATACAGTATATGATGAATCTGTATTTATGACATCTGGTTTGGATGGTTCGATAAGTTTATGGGATAGACGTACCACTTCTAGCCCTGTTACAACTTTAAAGAGAGGACCGAATATTCCACCATGGTGTTTATCTGCCTGTTGGTCAACAGATGGTGATCACATCTTTGCAGGTAGAAGAAATGCATGCGTTGAAGAATTTGATATCAAAATGCCTTCAAAGCCGTTATATAATCATAAACTTCCTTCTCTTTCAGGTCCTGTGTCATGTGTTCGCTCCATGCCTAATAGCAAACAAATTCTGTGTGCTTCGCAAGATAATATACGATTATACAATACAAATACAGTAAATGTATCCACCTCTCAATCAAAGCAGAATACACCTTTCGTTATCGTTCCCGGTCACCATGGTGGTGTTATTTCTAATTTATATATTGATCCAACATCTAGATTTTTGGTGAGTACAAGTGGAAATCGTGGTTGGCAAGGTAATTCGACCGATACAGCATTAATATATGAAATAGATTTATGTTAGTATGTAATGATATGTGAAAATAGTAATTATTGAATATATAAATTAACTATTTATATTGATAATCTAATTGTAATATTTATGATCAATCTTGTTCAAGAGTTCACTCATTGGATCTAACCATATATGCTTTGAATGATGTACTAAACCAATGATTGAAGTGGTTTCAATTTTATTTTTATAGTACTTATAATTCATAAATAGACCATTTTTATATCTAGAATTGTGTGCAACATAAAAGACGGCAATGACTCCCACCAAAAAGGCTAATTTATACATTGTAGAAAGATTTCGTATATCTAGTCTAGATAAAAGTAAATTCCTTTTAGAACTTTTCGCTTTATCTCTTTGTTTCGTTTTTTCAATATTTCTCTTCTTGTTTATTTTTATTTCCTTATGCAATAATTGCATAACATCTTTCTTAGAATACATCTGTGTGATTTGGTGTTTCCCGGAAGCTGTTGTTAGCAATACGCTATATTTATTAACAAATGCTTTATTCCATTTTGTATCTTTTAGATTATTATTCTTTCTTGTCTTTATAATAATAATTTTCCACAATTCATCATTTAACAATGCCTGTACCATTACTTGTTGTAAAATAGCATGTACTAGATCTGCTTTGTTTTCAAAATTTGTTAGATTTTTATTATATTCAATTTTCAAAATTTCTTGACTTTCCAAAATGAAATTGGCATATATTACTAATGGTATTGTCATTGATTGTGTAGAGATAATTAAGTCAAATATTTCATACAGAATTTCATTGCAATAGTCATCTGATTCAGGTTTTAGTTCGTGTGAAAAAATAGTAAGGACTGCAGATATTGCAAAAAAAGGTTCTACGTTATCTAAATGTAAAAACTTATAAAGATTATTATCTTTTCTCTTAATAATATTTGGAATAATTTTTAATTGGTCTATTGGAAATTCTAGTGAATCCATCATAAAATCTCTGAGATATAATAATGTAAATGATTCTACCACTTGGAATAGTTGTAATTCTCTGGTATCATCTAAAACCGAACTGGTGTATTCGAAATTTGATTTACTTATCAATAAGAGATCAAAATCATCAATTTTATCAATTACATGCTTACCAAAATATGTCAAAACAAAAACAGATACTATGTCATGGTAACCTTGATAATATCGCAATTCAGGGTATTTTCGAAGCATCTTTATAATAGTATATTCTAGAATACCTCTAAGTACTAATTTAATATCTGAATTTGCAATAATAGTAAATGACCTCTCAGTATCAAGATGGACTTGATGTTCATCAATGTGTTTCTCATAAAAATCTACTTCAATTTTGTGTTCTACCGTTTCCTTAAATTCGAATTGCGAGGTCAACAAGAAGTGCCAACAGTTTCTTCTTGTTTCGTTATTGACAAACCCAAATTCGCTTCTCCCCAGATGTGATACTAAAGTTACACTCTTTTGATCAAGTGCATATTCTATCACTTTCTCTTTTAATAATAATTTAGCATTTTTTTCTGATGCCAATTCAAAGGAAGACTCATCCGATATCGATTCACTTGATATTGGTGTTAATTTCTCCATTTATGTTTGCATATATATGAAACTTGGTACACCAAAAGACAATATAATGAAAATATATCTTGTTTCAACTGCTTGCGAAGCTGGTTTTCTTCTTTCTCTAATAAATAAACTCATTATTTAACACAAATTTCCCTTTTCCTATTCAGCTTCAAATATCTTCCGATGAGCTTGAAATTTCAATAAGAAATTATTTAAAGGTCGTTTATAACATGATATTAACAATATAAGAAGTTTACAGATTGCTAAGGTTAACTTCCCTATAAACATACATATACACATATGCGTATGTTGAATATTATGTGCTTTTGGTGGAAAAACCTGCCATTGGGAGACTTTAACTAGAAGAACGATTAGAGCGCACCTTGGTACAAGAACCACTTTAAACTTGGCTGATCATTAACCTGACGACTGTCACACCGTTTGAATAGAGGCAGGATATGGCAGTAGTTGATAAAGGGTTGCTATACTGCTGTTACGAGTAGAACTCTTAAATTTCACCTCATGCAAACATTCATCTACATCACCAAATCAATAGTTTAAACAGATTTTACTTTATGAAACAAGAAAATTACCCAAGGAAGGTAGGCTGGTCTATCATAATTGCTCTCTATGAATTAGCAAAAATGTAATAATCAAAGAAGCTTAATTTCTAACTTTATTTCTTTCCATTTTGCATTATTAAGTCAAGAAGAAGTGAAATCTACGTTTGCTTAAGATTACATTTGGGATTTCCTTTGAAGATTCTTAAACATAACAGCAGTGACTAAAGAATTCAGATATTGATGCTGCTTGGAATTGTTACAGTACTTCACTAATTGAATACGTCAGTTTTGCCAGGTTTCAAATGTAAAACAGACATTTGTATCAGACTGTGTAAATTACCGCATTCGGTAAATTACATGAAACATTGAAAAATCGATTACCTCTATAATGCAATATCAAATTAAATGGTATTAATGAAACGAAATGATTGTATATATAGTACAAGAACTTTAATGACAATTGGAAAATGGAATATTCTGAACAATTGCATTTTTCTGAACTTTCAAGTTTTTATTGTCCATTTTTCATATTAGAACCTTGTATAAACATTACGACACTCAACAAAATACCAATTTATCATGTCAGAGCAGTCATTAGTGCCAACTCTTTCAAATTTAATATACAATGCCTCATATAATCCCGGTGATAGTATGATATATTATACCTCAATATATGGTAATGATACAGAAGTTACCTTCAATGAATTACAAGTTTTAGTTGATACAAGAGTTAAAGAAGGAATTATGTTTGGCGTAAGATGTGGTACTGCCTGTCTAACATTGATTATCATGTGGATGGTTTCCAAAAATAAGAAGACTCCAATTTTTATTATTAATCAATGTTCTTTATTATTGATCATTCTTCACTCAGCGTTTTATTTTAAATACTTACTTTCAAATTTTTCATCTGTGACATTTGCCTTGACAATGTTTCCACAATTTATCAGTCGAAGCAATGTTTACATATACGGAGCTACTAGTATTATTCAGGTCTTATTAGTAGCATCAATTGAAACTTCATTAATATTACAAATTAGAATTATATTCAAAGGAGATAACTTTAGAAGAATAGGGTATGGTTTTCTCAGTTTAGCCATTGGTTTAGGTCTAGCTACAATAGCTATGTATTTTGTGACAGCAATTACGGGTATGATTGCAACTTATAAAGACGTTTTAAATGTTCAACAAAAATTTTTCAATCTTTCCACAATATTATTAGCTACTTCAATTAATTTAATGACCGTTATTCTGATTGTTAAATTAGTTTTTGCAATTAGATCGAGAAGATACTTAGGTTTAAAACAGTTTGATAGTTTCCATATCTTACTTATTATGTCATGCCAGTCATTGATCATTCCATCCATCATGTTTATATTAGCTTATAGTTTAGATGCTAACCTTCATACAGATGAATTAATTGTAATTGGTACGTTATTAGTTGTTTTGTCACTACCTCTCTCATCTATGTGGGCAAGTGCTTCAAATAATTCATTAAAACCGAACTCAATTGTAACAGATTTTTCATCAAAAGATAATGCTAAAGCTCCAAGTTTCTATGCTCAAAGTATGACTTCGACTCTAAAGACAAGATTTACAAATAAATTATATTCATCAAAATATAAGTCAAAACAATCTCTTGATGATAAATCTGAAAACACTTATATTGGACATTTTGAAGCAAATAAGGATAATTTTGTACCTTCCGTGTTAAACAAGAACACATTAACAGAAGCTTCCTCTGTTTTCGATGGAAATTCTCTACAAACAAGTATCAGATCAAATTCACCTTTACCTTCTGCAACGGAAGATTTGTTTTATTCTAATATCGAAAAGGAAGAAGAAGAAAGGAACTTTTGGACAGGAGAAATGACTGTGAATAAACATTTGCAAGAGGATTATCACTTGACAAATGATCAAAATGTAATATCAACTCCTGTCATTGAACAATTAGATGAATTTGAAGATGAACTTTTAGAAATAAAAAAATATTCTATTAAGAAACCTTAGTCATTCGATTAATTGTTAGTAATTATCTTCATTAAGTTGATATTTGCTTAAAATTCCGTTCTTACGTAAATATTAAATTTTACTACATATTAGAAATTTAAATATGAATATTTTATGTTTAAAGTTGGTATAATATATTTTTGCTTTTTTAATAAATATACTATATATAATAATGCAAATTGTCTATATAAATAGCATAAAATAAGTGATTTATAACGATTATTTTATGAAATATGGTAAGATTTGAGGGGTCATGCTCATTATATAATAATGAGTTAATAAATTTTAATAATACAATCAATGCTACGCATTTAAAATATAGCCTTTTTATGATTTGATTCAAACACTATGCTCTTATTTTGTAGCAGTTGATACAGGAGGTCCTGAGACCCTCTCTGGTAGGTAAGGAGTAGGACTATTTGTTTTAGGTGTAATTTTTGATGGGACATTGTTATTTTTATCAGTTGAAGTTTGGATAGTATTTTGTTGATTTTGGACACTCAATTTTTGCTGTTTCATCTTAGCAATATATTCTTGACGATATTTTATAGTAATTTCACGTAATTGTTCGTAAGATTTACTGTCCAACATGGTCCCGAATCTAATAGTTTGAGTGTCGTTTGAGATTTGGTTTAATCTTGGTGGTTCTTCAAAAAATTTCAAACCATAATCACTTCTTGGTGAATCATATTTCCAATTACTGTACATTCTTGATAGTTCATCCATTTTAGAATCATAAACATTAATTGCGATATTATGATCACTTTCTTGTTCTTCAATTTTGTCAAAATCGATAAATTGATTGAAAACAGATTCAATGGAATTATTTTTAAAGGTATTTTGTTTACGATCGATATATTTGATACCATTTCGGCCAATACGGCTTCTGAATTTAACAGGATGAACCTTTGAATAAATTTCGTTATTGGGATTGAAAGTATCATAAACTTCAAGCTTTTTGGCTTTATAATTATCATCTGGTAATTTTTCACCATTTTTACTAAAACCAATAACATCTTTTGCTACACCTTTAAAATAACTTGGTAAATTTGGTACATAAAAAGAACGGTCGATTTCAAACTTTGAAGATGCGATTGAAGAAAATGCAGCTGTTCCAGGGTTAACATTTTTAGGAATTGAAACATCAAATACAGGATTATATGGATCATCAGTTAGATTAAAGAAAATATCCCTGTCTTCTTGTTTTCTCTTTTCCATTCTATCTTGAACAAACTTTCTTGCATTCTTTTCTTTGTTTGATAATAAATTATCAACATCATGAAGAATAATATCAGGAACTTTTGATGTTGGTAGTTTAACATAAACATGTGAAACAGTTTGCTGAGGTGGTTGTGCAGGTTCTGCTAATACAGGCTGTTGTTGTTGCTGTTGCTGTTGTTGCGTTGATGATTTTAACTTTGCAATAGCGTTCTTAGCAGCTGCAGATTTATCATTTTGTAATTGTTGTAATTGGTGTTTCGTTAGTGGTTGACCAGATTTGACCATTTGTTCCAAACTACTTTTTGAAAGCTTGTTTTTATTCGATTTTTTAATGGTGCTATCTGAAGTACCACCATTTGTTTCTTTAGAAGATTCTGAGATTTTAGGTTTACCAATAATATTTACACGTTTTCTCTTATGGTTAATTAAATCATCTTCTTCACCTTTAATATTTAATTTACGTTTTAAAGTTTTAATTTTACATCTCTCATTGAATATTTGTGAATCTTTTTCTAATAGATTCATTGCAATATTTTCACGTTTTGCAACTAATAATGCCAATTCTTTTGCATTCTTCAATGCCTGTAATAATAATCTTAATTTTTGACTGTTTACAATATCAACACGTCTTGTTTTTCTTGGCTGTCTGACATCACGTCTACGGAAACAAACATATGGATCAGAATCTTCTTTTTCATCTGGTCTTTCAAATTTTAGTTGAGGAGAAATTTCTGCACCATCAGCTTTAATTTTACGGTTTTTCCAATGATCATAAATTTTAGTACCAAATTTTTCTAATAAAATAGAAATACTTCTCGGTTCAACATCAGGAATTGCATCAAATTGAGTTATAAATTTAGAATTTTTATTCAAACCAATTTCTTTTGATAATTTATCTTTCAAAATTTGATCACTAAAATCAGATTTTAATAAAGTTGGTTTTAATTCATCAAAAGTCAATATACTTTCAGGATCAACACTTAAAAATGGTTGTCTTTCATGAATTGCATTTTCAAAAGAAGAGCATAAAATTTCAAATTCATCATCTGATAATAGTGATTTTTTATCATTTTTATTTATATTAATTTTTTCAATTAAAAATTTTTCATCAATTTCATCCATACAATATGCTGTACCACAACAATCTTCAACAGTTGCAGAAATTTTAATATAACTTTTTGGTTCAATAAATTTACCTTTATAAAAATTATCAAATTCATTCCAAGTACCTGAAGCATCTGGTGTTGGAATATAATCTTTTTTTTGAAGAGCAATACCAGTACTACTTTTCAAAATTCTATTTAAATGAACTTCCTTTTCTTCATGTTTTTCAACACCAGTTTCAATATCAACAACATCTCTTTGTTGTAATTCTTTTTTATCTAAATGTTTTAAATCACTTGGTTTATAAATTCTCAAATGTTGTTTAACAGAAATTTTTCTATGTCTAAATCTAGTACTACTACCACTACCGCTAGAATCTAGCCTTGAATGATCATTTTTATTATTACTAGTATTATTATTCCTTGAATGATCATTTTTATTATTACTAGTATTATTATTCCTTGAATGATAATTTCTATTATTACTCATATTTTAATAATATGTATATTTGATAAAACAATTAAGATAAGTGCCTAACAAAAAAAAATATTGTATAATACCTTTAACCTTGTCCGGTATAATAGAAGCCAATTGATTCCAGAACCCTATCTAAAATACCAGTATATGATACGGTTCGGCACACACTTTAATAAAAATTGAACTTATAATACAAATCACAGCAAAAGCGTCCGGACAATAACGTTTGTGGGGGTAATACCTGACGGTCAACGGAATAAAAATTGACTTGCTGCAATTATTGGTGGTGGCGGTTTTTGTAAAAGTTTGTAACCAAAGAAAGTGATTGTTTGTTCAGGTTTTAAAACCAAACTTATTCTTTTACCACTTGAAAATGAAGATGAGAGCTTTACCTTTCCAACGAATAAAGTATGAGTATATATATGGTGGAAACAAAATATTTTGTTGACAATATAGCAACTAAAGTTGTTGTTGTTAACCTCCTTTTAAGGTGGAAATAAAACTTTCCTCGGTTTGTAGCAGCAAACTTGTAAAAAAACATGGAAAATGGGAAAAAAATTTGCCACCGAGCGCAGAATACCTGCTCGTGTATGGTGATGGACATGCGACACGCACGGAACGCTAAAGGGTGTGGTGTCCGGGCGGGTGTTGTCCGGAATGAAAGGAGGGTAATTACGGTTCTATTCTAATTTTAAAAGAAACGTGAAGTGACAGCGACAGCGACAGATATTTCTTTGTGTCGTGTCATGTCATATTGTTGGTATTACTATTAAGTGTTCATACTGAATATATATATATATATATATATATATAAAGTGGCAGTGTATATGTGATCCATCAAGCAATTGTATTACCCATTAACTTCGTAATTTGAAAACAGTGCCATATGAATTTATGTCTGTAAATGTAAATAGCGATATTATCAAACGATGTCTTTTTTTTTTGTACTTAATAATATATATAGGTGTGTGTGTGTGTGTGTGTACATTTCTATTGTCTTGAATTGTCTTTTTACGTACTTTCTATTTGCAATTTTCTCTTCTCTTTCTGTTCTTTTTATTTTTTTTTTTTTTGATATTAATGTTTTTGTTTTGAAAGAGGATATTGAGCTTTGTGGTACAAAGTGTGAATATTTTTATTCACTTTATAAAAATAACATGGTTATAATAAAACCATCCATATTAAAATATCTATTTACTCTTCACTATATTAACCAACTATTATTTATATCTGATAATAGGAAGGAAAAATTAGGCTACTCTGCATAATAAATTTTTTTCGTAATGTCAAATCGACAATTAACATGTTTAATTGGTATGTCACAGTCACTTTTTATTGATAATAATTATTTTATGACTAATTAAGTAATACTAACAAGTTCTAATAATAATAATTTATTATATTTATTAATTATAGTTGGTGATACTCCGTCGACTCAATTTATTGGTTGGAGGTTAAGTTTAGGTAACTCATTTATTATATTAGTATCTCAATACGTTTCATTAGATGGATTAGTTTCATGGAAATCAACAAAGTTGGGAGCAAATTTTTATAAACCAAATATTTTTACAAAAAATACAAGTGAATTAGTTAATGATGAATCTATAAATCAATCAAATTATAATATTGATATAATGATTATTTCTGGTACATCAATTAAATCATTTGAAGATAATTGTTTAGATTTAACAAAATTTTCAAATAAAAATACTGTTATTTTAATAAGTGCAGACTTTGGTTGCGAATTAGAACCAATTGCTATTAGAAGTTTCAAAGATAATTGTAAATGCATTTTATCAATATATTGTGACGTTGAATGCAGGCAATTATCATTGGGCTCATATGCATTAGTTAACGATGAAAATTGTTTAATATTAATGGGAATAACATATCTTGTGGATAATTATGAAGACGATCCATTAACAAAAACTAATTTAGAGAGAGCAATCTTGGAAATGAATTCAACTAGCGTAGATTCAAATATAATTTCAATGGTAAATATTTTAAGAGCAACTAAATGGATTACAATAAAATTTATTATTCAACAAGATATAATGTCAAACTATTTATGGCAATTGCTAATTCCTAAAATTTCGTTAAATATTTTATCAATAATTTATGAACAATTTGATTATGATTTATTAGTGGAAAATTCAACAACAGAACATATATTTAAAGATTTAGTTGATGAACTAATGAATATATGTTATGCACAATGTAGGAAGAGAATTGATGAGTATTATAATTTTGAATTGCAGAGTACTGATTATAATAAAATTATTAATGCCTGCAAACAAAAAAGACAAGAACTTTCCGATTCTACTTCAAATGAATATCCTGAATATTTATCTTTACCTTTTGAACCGTACTGTTTTTACCATAAATTTGAATTTCCTGCTCATATTTTACTTTATCAACCATTAATATTAGCTAAGAAGTATAACGTATTATCTTCAAACTTGAATTTTTTATTTGGATTTTATTCAAGATTATTATCTCTTAATGGATTATCGATTTTTGGTGGCTTTAGTGAAACTAATGGATCATTTTTATTAGATATCAATAGTAATAAGTACCAAACAATGAATGTTAATAGCATATCAAATAAGAAACAAAAGAGAAAAAAGTTAAAAAAGAAGTCTCAAAATAAGAAAGAAAAGAATAAATTGTTAAATGAAGGTACAAGACAGAAGGATGTCGCCAATTTGAGACAGAAAGATGCTTTTAAAGATAGTCCTTTGCCAGAAAATAACCGATTTGATAGTTCACATATATTTTCACCAGGTTTAGAGGATCTCTATTTGAACTCTGGAAACATCAACACACTGGGTATACCAAATTCAGCAAATAATTGTATTAATGGCAACAGAAATATGGACCCCACCGAAAATAATAAGCAATATCAATCTTCGGATTCCCTCTCAGATACTGAATCAGATGGTAGCTCCACATATAGTAGTAGTTTATCAGATGACAGTGATGAAAGAGATAACAATGATTCTATTTATAATATTGATACTTTCAATAAAAAAAAGAATCATTATTATGAAGAAACTAAGACAACACGCTCAAATGCTATATATGGAATGTATGATGAGGACAGTTGTTTTGAAAAGACATATTCAACAAGTTTTAAATATAAGAAATATTCAGAAAGTTTAGCTGATTTAGGAATTTCAGAAGTTCCAAATTTTGTTAAAAGTTTCTCAAAGAAATTATATTTAAATCCTGTACTAGCATTGACAACAAAGAATAAAAATAGAAACTTAACAGAAGAAGAAAGGCCATATACAACTTCAAGTTTAGAATTCCAGGTAAGAAATAGTTACGACATACTCTCAAAAGAGTACAACTATTTACGCCAGCAACTATTCGCTCTAGAAATTCAACAGAATCAAGAAGTTAGAGACCAAAGAAGAAAGCGTTATATACAAATGGAATTGAAGCTTTGGAAGTTACAACGTAGATTTAATGTTTATCGAGGAACTGTCACAAGACCAAGGACAGGACCATACGAAGATCTCTTGGATCATATTGAAATATTAAATAAAGGAAATTCGGGTGATATTTTAAGATGGACTACTAGTAGATATGGAGAAGTTGATTCATACCAAAATATTCAAAATGATAAGGATCAAATTATGTCACTATTTGAGAAAAGACTGAACTGTTACCAGTATAAAAAGAAACAGATTAGATCACAAAAATGATTTAACTTTTATATCGACTTTTCATTGAAAGCTTTTATCATCTAATTTAAATCTATATAATTTTAAGATATATAAAGCTATATAATTATATCTTTAAATTCCAGATAATACGCAAAAGAAATATACATTATTTTTTACTAGTTATTTGTTTATCATATACTTATTCATACAAATCTTCATCTAATCTAGCCGCTGGATTGCTTTCGATAAGGTCTAAAGAAACTTTATGACCTAACAATTCTCTAATATTTTGTACCTTATATTTGATCATAGTTGGTCTTTCTAAAGATAAACCCCAACCTAATACTCTCAAATTTCTTGGTAAACCCATTGGTTCCAACATTTCTGGTCTGAACATACCAGAGTTACCAATTTCAACCCATTTACCTAGACCTTCATGCCATGAGAAAATTTCCATTGATGGTTCTGTGTATGGATTATAAGTTGGTTTGAAACGTAAACCAGTGACACCCATCTTAGCGAAGAAATCTTCCATGAACTTGATTAAATCACCTAAAGTAATATTGTAATCAGCTAAAACACCTTCAACTTGGTGGAATTCAGCTAAATGAGTAGCATCGACGGCTTCATTACGGAAAACACGATCAATAGAGAATAATCTGGTTGGCTTTGGATCTTGTGCTAATTTATGTAACATGGCAGTTGAAATGGATGTAGTATGAGTTCTTAAAACCAATCTTTGTGATTCTTTTTCTGCCCAGTTATAACGGTAACCAATGGAATCAAATTTACCTTGTTCATGAACAGCCTTAATATTTTCAATGTAAGTTTTGTCTTCTGGTAAATCAGCGACTAATGGATCTTTTAAGTAAAAAGTATCTTGTAAATCACGGGCTGGATGTTGTTGTGGAACATATAAAGCATCAAAATTCCAGAAACCTGTTTCAACGTATTGATTAGTTGGCATTTCACTGAAACCCATTGAAAAGAAAATTTGTCTAAATTCTTCTCTTACTTTGTTTAAAGGATGTAAAGCACCAGATTGAGTTATAGTACCTTGAGAGTTAAAATTATATGGTTTAAATTCAGCATCTTTATAAGAACCGGAGACAATCATATCAGCTGTTAAATCAGTTTCAGCTTTTTTCAATTCTAATGAGAAATTAGCGGCTTTAACAACAGTGAAGTCAGTTAATTTTTTTGGAATAACTAATTTTCTCTTTTTCAGGTCGGAAGCAATCTTATCATCAATTTGTTCACCTTTAACAACTTTTTCTAATAAAATTTTAGTTTCATCTTCGATTGCAGATGGATCTTTGGCTTTTTCGCTTAATTCTAATTCATTTTCTTTAGTCTTCACAATCCAACCATTTTTGAAAGCACGAGCTTGACCTACTTTACCATTTGAACCCAATTTTGACATAACATCTTTAATTTGTAATTTACCCATTTCATTAATCAATTGAACCAATTTCATTTCATGAGAACCATTTGATAAAATGTCATTACCTTCTTCAGATAAATCATATAAAATTGTATCTTTTTTAGTATAAGTTAATTTACCATGAACTTTTAGAGAGTTTAAAGCTGATAAAACATCTTGTGAATCAACATTAGCGAATGTTTCTAAAGTAGATTTAATCTCACCAAGTTTATCTAATTGTTGTAAAACTTCTAATTGGAAATCAGACATTGTTTAAATTTGATATTATGCTTATGATGATTATCTTTAAAGAAATTGTGATAAGATTCCAAACGTTATATATTTTAATTTATATGCAAAATATATTAACTTTTCAATTCTTTATTGTTCAAATTATTAAAAGGTTTTTTTTTTTTTCTCAACGATCTAATAAAGAAAAAAAATGACTAAACTGTCCAAATATCTAACGTTTTTTTCTACACTAAATTTTTTTTTCAAAGTTTCGCAGGTCTTGAATCCAACACCTATTACCATCTCTTTCTTTTTCAATGCAAAAAGAAAAAAAATTGTATGCCACTATTTTACTTTTTTGCTCTCAGCTAAAAAACGTTGCATGGAAACAAATTTTATGTTAAAAAAGTTTCCATATAAGACAATCTAGAACAGTTACCCGCCTAAAGTACACATCTCAATCACGTGATACCAATTGTTTAAATCAACTAGACATTCATCAGCATTTTAACGAATATATAACCAGTTAGCACTCACAAATAGAATAGAACAAAACCACCCAGTCCCTGTAATCTCAATTACACGCTCACTTAATTATTAAACTTTCCATTATGTAAATATCCTATCGAAACAATTAATCACTAAAGATTCCACATATCTGTCCGCGTAACAAACAGATAAAATCTTAATCTATCCACTTCTCATGTTTTTATTTTGCACATATCCTTACAACTAGTATGTGATTCCATAAACAATACATGCTTATTTAAACACAAATTACAACTTTATATAAGAAAGTAAAGTGAAAGTTTAAGAAAATCATTTTATTTTGAATTTTGCCGCCGAAGTCGTTTTCTTTATTTCCGTCCATAATGATATGAATATTTTTTTGAAAAATTTTAAATTTTGACTGTGGAAAAAAAAAGAGCTGAAATGAGATGAGATGAGCTGAGGATTTTGAATATATGATGTATATATACTTCTTATGGAATAGGAAGTATATGAGAGGAATATATATTTGAATGTATTCCCTGCAATCTTATTTTTAATAAGAATATTTGTGTGATTTTTTAAAAAACAAACAAACAAACAAAAGATACAAGGAATTTGCATTAAAAATGGACTCAGCTTTAGAGGCATTATTTGGAGATTTAAAAAAAGCATCTAATGAGGTAAATGATAGAATTGAAGATAATTTAGGAGATGCTGGTTTAATAAATAACGATGATCTGTTAGAATTAGATAAAGATGCAGAAAAAACAGAGATTGCATTTGAAGAAATTGAAAAAAACTTAAAAAAACTACCGAAGTTAGATAATGATTTCGATAAATTAAATAATAATGATAAAAAAATTGATAATTTTAAAACTGAGAAAACTAAACTGATAAAAAAACAATTAGTTGAACAAAAAGCAACTTCGAATTCAGATTGGTTTACTATCCCTAAAACGAATGATAAAGTTCGTAAAGAAGTTCAAAGAGATTTATTATTACTAAAGCATCGTGCTGCTATAGATCCAAAGAGACATTATAAGAAAGATCGTTGGCAGGTACCAGATCGTTTTTCAGTTGGTACAATTATCGAAGATAAGACTGAATTCTTTAGTAGTAGACTAACTAATAAACAAAGAAAAAATACTATGTTAGAAACATTGATGGTTGATGATGATACAAATAAATATTTCAAGAGAAAATATTCTGAAATTCAAGTTCAAAAAACTAGCGGTAAAAGAGGTCATTATAATAAAACTAAACAAATGAGAAAACGTAAGTAATCTTATAACACAGAATTACTAAATACCGAAAATAAACAAAAAAAAATCATTCCAGGTTTAAAATGAAACTGAAAATCAAAATATTTTTATTTTCGATTGAACTTGATTTTTTTTAATTTCTAAATTTCATAAAAATTAATTGCATATTTGTATACTAAAATATATTAATATTATAACTAACTATATTAATAACCTGAAAAAGGATCACCTACGGTTTTACTTTTTTCTTCTTTCTAGATTTTGAATATTCTACATAAAAATAAGTGATTGTCTGAGGTTCTGGATCTATCCAAATAACGGTAAATGAGAACATGTATGGTACATGTAAATTATTGCACATATATAGTTTTCTTTATGATAAGAATTTTAAGATTCACATCTTAGTGTATAGTATAGAACAATTTTTTTTATTCAACATTTATAAAACTCGTACGATTTTAGTCTTATTCATAAAAGAGGATATAAAAAAGTTAGGTTACTGCTTAGAAGTAAAGGAAAAGAAATATACATTATATTAACAATCGAATTTCAGAAAACGGGGCAAGTTTATCAGATTAATAATACAGATCTTAATGGAGATGTTAATAAAATGCATTACATAATCAAAATGTTCATCAATTTAACAAATCTCTCAAATTTCTCTTCTCGAACTTCGTACAAATCCCTTCAGTTATTCTGTAAACCGGTTTCTCAGAATTTAAATAATTCCTAATCATGATCTTCTCCTAATTTGTAACAAGACAATGGTGGTTTCATGAGCTTATCAATCTAATTCATATTCTCTTATCGTTATTAATTTCGAAACCTCAATTAAAATATACTACTTGTACGCTTATTCCTCCGACAGGCACAGTTAAAGGCATTTCGAACATCAAAAAAATATCGAAGCCTTAAGAATGCAGATGTCATACAATATTTATCCAAAGTGAAAACAAATCCATGAACGTCTTGTTGATGGAAGCATTTGTGTGTGTAGTTCTGTAGAAATTGGACAAGTAAGAGAAGCTTTTCAAACAAGAATAACACCGTTTTGAAGTAGAAATTCAAAAGGTAAACCATTATGTAATGGATGTGGTTTATTTTATAAATTAAGTGGAGTTATGAGGTTTTTAACATTGAAGAGTAATATAGCCAAGAAAATACAAAGGAGTACCCATCTTATAGGACCATTTTCAAGAACCCCAATAAAATGTTAGAATTATTGAATAAAAATATTCTTCATAATCATAAACATAGCATTTCATTTATTAATTTTTTTTTTTTTAATATATTTTGTAATCAAGTTAAATATTTTAATCAAAGAAATAAGTGGATACAAAAATATACAAGCATATTAATAAATGTCTAAATTAGAAAATATAAATTAAATTTTGTGTGAATGAATATCATTATAAATAAACTTTTCAATATTAACTTTATCTTTCAATTAGAAGTTTAATGGCTTATCGTAAGCAGCTAAATTAGCTTCTTTGAAAGCTTCAGATAAAGTTGGATGAGCATGACAAACTCTAGCAATATCTTCAGCGGAAGCACCGTATTCTAAAGCTAGACCAGCTTCTGCAATCATTTCACCAGCATTTGGACCAATGATATGAGCACCTAATAGACGTTCAGTTTCGCTATCAATTAGAATCTTAACAAAACCTTCAGTGTCTAAGTTTGTTTTAGCTCTTGAATTAGCAATGAATGGGAATTTACCGACCTTGAAAGAAATACCAGCTTCTTTTAATTGTTCTTCAGTTTTACCAACCCATGCAACTTCTGGATGAGAATACATAACAGATGGAATGTTATTATAGTTGACATGACCATGGCCGTGTTTAATATATTCAGCAGCAGCAACACCTTCTTCTTCAGCTTTATGAGCTAACATTGGACCAAAAGTGACATCACCAATAACTTTAATATGTGGAAATTTTGTATTGAATTGATCATCGATAACTAATCTACCTTTAGTATCAACATCTAAACCAATTTTTTCTGCATTTAAGCCTTGAATGTATGGTCTTCTACCAACTGCAACTAATAAAACATCAGATTGAATATTTTCTTGTTTACCATCTTTTGTATTTTCTACAACAATATCTACAAGATCACCATTTCTTTTACCGGATATAACTTTTGTACCTAATTTGAAGTCAATACCTTGCTTTTTCAAGAATTTTTGTGTTGCTTTTGCAACTTCACCATCCATTGAAGCACCAATTTGTTGTTGGAATTCAACGACTGTAACTTTAGAACCTAAACGACTGTAAACAGAACCCATTTCTAAACCGATGATACCACCACCAATAATAGTTAATCTTTTTGGAATTTCTTTTAATGATAATGCACCAGTAGAAGAAACAATTCTTTCTTCATCAATGGTAATACCTGGGAAAGGGGTAACTTCAGAACCAGTTGCTACAATAATATTTTTTGCTTCAATAATTGTTTCTTCAGGTACAGTATTTTCTAAACCTTCAATTGGTGTTACTTTAACATTATTAACATCTTCAAAAGCACCATTACCTTTATAATAAGTAACTTTATTTTTTTTAAATAATACTTCAATACCACCAGTTAATTGTTTAACGACAGTATCTTTTGTTTTTTGAAATTGTTCAACATTAATTTCAATTGAACCATTAACATCAATACCACGAATTTTAGCATCATGTTTCATTTGATGATAAAGATGTGAATTATTTAATAATGCTTTTGATGGGATACAGCCAACATTCAAACAAGTACCACCTAATCTACCTCTCTTTTCGATACAAGCAGTATCAAAACCTAATTGAGCAGCTTTAATAGCGGCAATATAACCACCTGGGCCACCGCCAATAACTACAACATCATGTTGTTTCTTCACAACTAATAAACGGGATGAAGAACTGAAGGAACGTTTACAACCAAATCTTAACATTCTTTTATTTTTATAACTTTCTATTCTTGTCGATGCAACGCAAGTTGTTTATTTTTCTCTTTTCTCTTTAATTTCTACTTTTCGATTGAATAGAAATCCCCTTATTCCAAATATTCCAAATATTCCAAATATTCCTAAACTCTCTCTCTCTCTCTCTGACTCACTCACTCTTTCTGTGTAAAAGCAAATAAAACACTTAGAGACAATAAGTTCAGATAAACAGTATTTATATAATCTCAAACTGTGTGTTTCCAAACCACATTAACAGACAAACAACACAAAAAAATATACAAAACATCTTCAAGTTGCATGTTACAAGTTTCTGTTCTTATAGACTGACTCCTCCCTGCATTGCAAATCAACCTTGGCAAATAACAAGAGGCCAAAAGTTACCTTTGCGGGAAGAATTGACTAACCGCCCAACAAAATTTATAAGAGATAGCGGGAGCGTGCGGGTAACCGGGAGGGCAGAGACACACTGGCAGGCAACACAGGTGGTGGTGCTGGTGAATGTGCACCAGTTGGCAGCACTAGGTGGGAGTGGTGAGGGTGAAGGTGTGTGTATGTGTACGTGGGGATACTTGCATTGTGCTGTTGTGTGAGTGAGGGAGTGGTGGGATGTGTGTGCAATATATTTCGTATATAGTGATCACACTCCATACTCCCTCCCTTCCCCTCCAAGTAGCCTGTAAGCGTGTGTATATTTCAGTTTTGTAGTGTTAGTCACAATCTACCAGTACAATGCAATGTATGTATGCACTCGTTCACTTTCTCGTATACTCTCTTATGCTTCTACAACACAACTCACTATGCTCTCTACTTCCAATTTACCCTGCGCTTAGTTTAGCCTTGGCGCTCTCTTCTCATCGACTGGAAAATATTGAAATTTAAGTCACAGTATAAAAACTTCAAGTGTCTATCGTAAGGTTGGCAGTAAGTTCTTAAATATTCAATAGGCTTATATAAATAGTATACTGCACTGTACCTCACTCCTTACTGCACTGAAAAACCCATATAAGAAACAATGATCTCAACACCAGAATTGAAAAAATACATGGAGAAAAAAGTATACTTACAATTAAATGGTTCTAGAAAAATTGCAGGTGTGCTTCGAGGTTTTGACATCTTTTTAAATGTTGTGTTAGATGATGCTGTTGAAATAAGTAAAGATGGCTCAAATCATTCTTTAGGTACACAGACTGTTATTAGAGGAAATTCTATCGTTTCATTAGAAGCTCTGGATAGCATTGTATAATGATATTACAATTTATATTTGCATTTGCCTTTGCCTTTACACCTACAAATTTCTAAATAAATAAATATATATATTTATATTTATATTTATTTATTATTAAAAATAAAGTAGAATATACTACTGTGGATAGGTCGATAAGTAGCTAGATAGAAATATTGATAGATACATAGATAGATAGATAGATACATAGGAATTTAATATATTTATGGGGTTATGTTGTTAATTTATTTATAGATTAGCTCTTAATTGCATTTCAACACCTGCTTCGTGATAACCACATTTTTCATAAAATTTTATATTCTTTGGATCACAATCTAAAATGACTTTATAACAACCATTTGAGATACCAACTTGCGTCAATTTATCAATTAAATGTTTACCTAATTGTTTACCTTGGTGTTTTTCAGAAACTGCTATATCTTCAATATGACCAACTAGTCCACAATCATGAATTATTTTTTGTTCAATGATTAAATTTCCTGTTGCTGCAATCTCACCAGTCTTATTATCAACAATTACATATGGATTATATTTGTAACCATTGTATTCACCTTTCTTATGATAAAGTAATTTAACTGAATTCCAATAATTGACGATTGATATAAACTGTTCTCTTGTTACTGTACCAACGAATGTCAAAATCTTTAACGACTCTATCACTCCTTCATAATCCTCTTTTGTTATTCTTCTTACGGAATAACCTTCAGCAAATTTCATTTCACTCATAAGTTCTTACAGACTACACAAATCTTATTTATATCTCGACTGTAAGTAACAACACTACAACTGATGGGTTTACACTAAAATTCGTATACGTTAAATCAGTTTCAAGATGTTTTTGTATTACTTTTCAAAATTAGAAAAGTGAAAGTGCCGTACGAAAGAGATCTTGTACATACAAAACATAAGTTATGTTGATTAAGTATAAAAATAATATTTATTTAAATTGATTTATATTTACAGAAATGATAGTTATTATTATGATTATTAGTGTCGTTTATTTGTTGCTTTTAAATGTTTTAAAAGTATTAGAAATGAAATTTTCGATTTTTTTCAACGTATTTACATCAGTATTAGACTTTGTCTTTTCAGTCGTGTCAGATGGATTGGTACTTGTTGTTGAAGATTTATCAGGATTAAAAACGTTATCACTTAAAGTCCTCTTAGCTTCTTTATCATTTGTGACATCAGCTAATGCTTCCCATAAACATTTTTCAACGTCTGTTGTGGGTTTCTTTATAACGACTTTATATTGTACTTTCATATCACCGCGACCATATCCGTTTCTGTGTGGTACACCCATGCTTGGAATTGATATTATTTGATCATGTTGAGTTCCTGCCATCACTTTCAATCTAATTAATTTATCTTCGATAGTTTTAATTTGAATAGTACCACCTAAAGCAGCAGTTGTAATTGGAATTTCTTTTATTGACCAAATATCATATTTATTTTTAACTGTGAAATTTGAATCAGGTTTAACAAAAATTCTGACTAATAAATCACCCCTTGATAATTTAATATTCTTACTGTCTTCTTTACTAACTGAAATATTTGGATAAGAACCTTCATTAGGAATACGAATAACATCACCAGTTGATAAACTTGATGGTAAATTGATATTAATATTTTTTTTTGAATTTAACTTAACACCATCACCATGACAAGTGTTACACATATCTTCAAATGCAATCATTGTACCTTCACCATGACAATGGTTACAAGTAGATGCCATTTGGAAACCAGATCTGACGTGGATTTGAGTACCTGTACCATTACAGTATGAACAAGTTTTACGTTTATGATTTTCCCCTTTTTTCAAACCTGAACCATCACAAGTTTTACAAGGATCTAATGCATTGAATGAAAGATTTACATTATTCATACCAAACACAGCATCTTTGAATGAAATATTATGTACAATTTCGATTGTTTCACCTTTATATTCTCTTACCATATTTGCTCTTTGATTAAATCCACCATTTTGATTTCCACCAAAATTTCCTCTACCACCAAATGCAGCACCAAATAAATCTTCAAAATTTATTCCACCAAAATCACCAAATCCCCCAGAACTTGCATTCGCAAATGGATTAAATCCATTACCTGCACTGCTATTACCATTTTGATCAAATGCAGAAGAGCCGAATTGATCATATTGCATTTTCTTTTCTTCATCAGATAAAATTTCATATGCGTTCTGTAAATTATGAAATGTCTTTTCAGCATCAGGATCTTTATTAATATCAGGATGATATTTCTTAGCCAATTTATAATACGCTTTCTTAATTTGTGATTGAGTTGCATCTTTTGATACACCTAAAGTAGTATACGGATCTCTAAAACTAGAGTCACTGGCAGCTAAGAATCTCGTGGTATGAAAACATTTCTTATTCAATAAGAAGGCGTTTTTTGATGTCTGTCTGCATAAACTTGAGGGTTGCAGTATTCTATTCAATCTAATTAATTTCGGTAATATTTTTTGATTACTAAACATCATTATATATTTCACAAATAACCAACCAAAGTGTATAATACTTTTCAACACACACACACACGCAAATAAAAGCTAAGAGATGAGTATGATCAGATCTATCTGTATATCTGTCTGAATGTGCAAAATAAGACTCGTAAGACAGAAGAGAACTAAATAAGTACTTCCCTGCCTGCCCATTAAACTGAACCTAACTGCTCCAAGTATATTTCATTTCAACTTTAAAGCTTCATTCAATTTTTAATCATCACCATCTCATTTTCCAGCTTGAAGCAATTTCCAGCAAATTCCATAAATTAGTATGTCGTAACGAATGATATACGTAAAACAAGGTTAGTATTCAAGTTGAACGAACAAGGTATAAGGTGTATGAGGGTGTGTGGCATACTCCACACATTCACATCAGTGTGAATGTGTGCTTTATCTTTATCTTTCTTTCAAGAGTTGTACCACTATCCACTTTTCTTGAACCAACATGAAAGAATGGTGGATAAATGTGACATTGAAAGTGGTAGGTAGTATGCGCAAGGAATGAACTGTGTAATAATCAGGTACCCAACATATGGTATTTATACGTGCTACTGGTGGATTTGTATTCTCTTGTGATGTGTATATACTTGCTCCAACTGTTCTTTTGTAATAGCCAAGCAGTAAGTGACACATTCACCAATTTTTGTCTCTCACGCGTATTGTATTATTCTCGAAACACGATATGATGTATTAATTGATCTGGATATTGAAATATTATCTAGATGGCATAAGAGTAAGTAGCTCATCTCCTGTTTATATTGGTTAAGAAGGTGGTGTAATTGAGTGGATGAGTGAGTGAGAGTGCTGTATTACAGACAGAGAGATAGAGATAATTGGATTATGGATTTTACTTCTGATTCCTCACCAAGTTCTCCGGATAGCAATGGTGTTGGTAGTGCAGGTCACTTGACAGAAATAGAAGTGCCTAGTGATGATGAAAATAATAATACACCTTTCTTAAGTGAGGATCAAGTTAAGAAATTGCAACTAGAAGAGTTGAAAGAGAAATTATTGGTTGAAAGAAACGATATATTGAAAGAAATTGAAGCTTTCAAGTCAAAAATTTCTGCTAAACAGAGGGAAAAAAGGTTGGAGCCAAAAAAATTCGATGATAATGCAAATAACCTTTTATTAGATTTAATATTAACATCTTCAAATAGAGGAAAAAAAAGTTATGATAATGGTGAAGGTAAATCTTCACGATCGAATCCGATTACAAAAATTGATGGGAAATCATCACTGAAAGATGAACTATTATCAAAATATGATACATTACCAATAATTAATTTAGATACAAGATTGAAATATATCGAAGAATATTTATATCCTAATATTGATTTGAAAATTATTTCAAAAGAATTAGAGAACATTGACACAGTTTCAACAAAAATTGAAATTTTGTTCAAAAATTCAAAATTGAATGTAATATTCGAATTATCATATGATAACGTACTGGCGACATTAATTGGATTTAAAATATTGCATATTTCAAATAATTTTAAATTAGCGTTGAAACCACTTGTGATAGCTACTGAAAATAATCCAAATATATTCTTATTTTGTTGTAATGAATTTGATAAATTGATTTCTAAAAGAATGATAATACTTAATGAATTAAAGGAAAAATTTCAATCGAAATTGAAAAAATGTAAGATTTTAAATAATAGTAACGTTCTTCATTTAGTGAGCCATGTATTACAAGATGATAGGTCATTAACTATGATAAAACTAGAAATATATTATAACATCAACTTTAATAGTGATTCAAAATTGATGTTGCCATATTCAAAAATTACATCAAAATTATGGAAAGATGAGCATCTGATATTAGATGAAAATAATAAGATAATGACAAGTCTAATTAACGAATATGGTGTAGTAATGGGTCTAGAGGAATTTTCAAGATCATGTTTATTTCCTAACGTATACTCTAAATGAATACTTTAGAAAGTATCTAAAAATACAGATTTTAGTAGTATATTTACTTTCATCTTGTTTATATTTAATTAGTATCTATATAAATATTAAATATGTTTAAACGTAAATAATAATGTAATAATAGCATCGACAACCATTTTAAAACCCACCATCAAATCCACCATCAAATCCACCATCATATCCACCATCATATCCACCATCGAATCCGCCATCGAATCCTCCTGGACCTGGACCTGGACCTGGGCCATATGCATCGTGATGGAAAGCATTAGATAAGAGAGCACCACCCAATAAACCCACACCAGCACCAGCTAAACCACCCATAAGAGCATTATTTCGACCAGATGTTTGTGGTTGTTGTTGTTGTTGTTGTTGAATATAAGTTGGTTGTTGTTGGTACATTGGTTGTTGTTGGTACATTGGTTGCTGTGAGTACACCTGCTGTTGTTGATATGGCTGTTGTTGTCGTTGTTGTTGTTGTTGTTGTTGTTGTTGTTGTTGTTGTTGTTGCTGCTGTGCAAACTTATCTGATTGCCTAACAGCAGAATTTGATTCTGCATATGATGGTAGTTTTTGATCTTGTACAGTACTATCTGATTTCCAGGAAGTACCGTTTGGAGCTTCCCATTGTGACTGTTTATTTGATAAATTAATGAAAAACCATGTACTGTACTCTTCATCAAATTGGGCAGTCCAACCTTCAGGAGTGAATGGAGGGTTACTTCTACTTTGAGACATTGTGCGTTATGTGTATATGCTACTTATCCCTGTAGATAACAAACTATTATAGTTATAACTGTGCCAATTACTTCCTGAACAATATTCCTTCTCTCTCTCTCTCTTAAGCATAAATTATTCACCAAAACCATCAATCACATCTATCACTAATCACTTCTGCTTTGACAAGAGTGTTTGGAATTCGATATCCCAGCACAACCCGGACATCTGCTAGAGCAATTCAGGGCAAGTAAAGCAGTATATTCAAAGAAGATACAATACAATACATTACAATACAATACATATGGATCATTGTTTTATATACCTTGTTATTCAGCAGATACGCTATCCATACATATTGCTATAAGTATCTTGACACACATACACACACACACACACATATATATATATATATATACAAGTAGAAGCATCGTGCTGTTGCCCATTGTTCCTCATAGAAACAGGTATTGTCAGTTGCAATCCTCTCAAGAACAGATCCCCATACCCTCTTACTATGTCTTGTTGGTGCTTATATGCCTCTATTACCATCCAACTTCTTATTAAGTATGCTGCATCACTGGCTATTGGTACTTTTGGTACTGTTAGTACTGCAGTTTCAAATCTCAAACGGATAAGAAATTACAAATTTGAAAAATATATAAGCTGTAAAAATGTGAAAGTAGACTATCTTTTATGTAAATGAAAGCATTGTAACAACAACAAGTATTTGAACAAGTGCATTTTGTGCGTTATATTATACTGTGAAAGATTTAGAGGTTGGTAGTTTATAGGCTTGTCTGTCCTTTTTGTCTGTGTGAGTTTGTGTTAGTTGGCATTTCTCATCCTCTCTTTTTGATCTATATTGGTTTTTGTATGAAATAAGCATTGGAGATTTTTAGATGAAATATGGAAAATTCTATACCACCTTCTAAATTTCCATTAAAGGATATTGAACTACCATTCCAATATATGATTAGGAATAATAATAATGAACAGAATCGTTATAATAATATAACGTCATTTGAAAAAATTGGTAGTAATAACTGTTATAAAAGAAAAAGAAGTAATATTTCAATAAATAGTTTAAGTGATGATGTATCAAAAAATAATGATTCCAATAATGATTCAAATAAACGTATTAAACTTGGTTTTACTGACGTTTTATTACATGATTTATTAGAATCTAATGATAGAAGTAGTTTAGTAAATGGGGGTCAATTAGCAACACCTATGGCTATAGATTTTGTCGATTCAAATGATGATCATATTAATGGGATAAATAATAAAACTCAAATAGATGAGAATGATAATCAACCTGTTGAATCTATCAATAATGATACTGCAAGTGGTAACAATAACACTTCATTGGTTGTTGGAACAGATTCTAGCCTGAATGGTACTTTATCTAATCCCAATAACAATATTTCTGAAGCTATTAGTGATGATGCATTATTACCTTCTCCTGTGGCTTCACCGATAATATCAAATGATTTGGAGATTAATACAGATTCAGAGAATAAATCTCCAAATGATCAAATTATCGATTTAAAGGAATCGTTAGCATTATTGAAAGTGTATACTGATAATTTTTTGAATACTATTGAAAATAATTTACCTAAAAATTGTTATAAAAATTTGGTCTTCCAACTTTTATCAAATATGGATAGAACTAGTTTATCAGATTTAGGTACATTTTTAAAAGATAATTTAAAACGTGATTTTATTACAACACTACCATTAGAAATATCATTAAACATTTTAGAAAATCTAAAATTTCATGATATTATTAACTGTTTAAAAGTTTCTAAATCTTGGAGTGATTTGATTATTAATAATCCATACTTATGGAAATTATTACTGATAAATGAAAATTTTGTTTCAAAACAAAATTTTATGAAATATTCGTTAACTTTAAAAAAAAAATACCCAACAATTGAAAAACCTGAACAAGCATTCAGACTAGATTTTATTAGAAATTCAAAATGTTTACTGAATTGGTATAATTCAAAATATATTCCAAAAATTACAACTGTTAAAGGTCATTTAACTAGCGTGATTACATGTTTACAGTTTGAAGATAACTATATTATTACAGGAGCAGATGATAAAATGATTAGAATTATTGATGCAAAGAAAAAGAAATTCTTTTTAGAATTAGCAGGGCATGACGGCGGTGTTTGGGCAATGAAATATGTAAAAGATGGTATCTTAGTAAGTGGATCTACTGATAGAACAGTTCGTATCTGGGATATTAGACGTGGATACTGCACTCATGTTTTTAGAGGGCATACATCTACAGTCAGATGTTTGGAAATTGTAGAACATAAGGGCATTAAATTCATCGTAACTGGTTCAAGAGATAATACATTACACGTTTGGAAGCTTCCTCAAAATACAAATGAAGGAAATGAAACAGAAATAAATAAACCAACTTTTTATAATACCCCAGAAGAAAATCCTTATTTTGTTGGAGTGCTGCGAGGACATATGGCATCAGTGCGTACTGTATCAGGATATGGTAATATTATTGTCAGCGGTTCTTACGATAATAATCTAATGGTATGGGACATCGAAAAGATGAAATGTTTATACATTTTAACAGGGCATACAGATCGTATTTATTGCACGATTTATGACAATAACAGAAACAGGTGTATATCGGCAAGTATGGATTCAACTATAAGAGTTTGGGATTTAAATAATATACAAAATAATGGTAATTGCACAAGAGTAATGAATTCAATGGTACCATGCATTAACATACTTGGCTCCTTATACACTCTACAAGGACATACTGCTTTAGTTGGTCTATTGAAACTGTCAAATAAATTCTTAATGAGTGCAGCCGCAGATGGCTCTTTAAGAGGTTGGGATTCCAATGATTATTCAAGAAAATTTGCCTACCATCATAGCAACTTGAGTGCAATTACTACGTTCGATATGAATGATAATTTATTAGTCAGTGGATCAGAAGGCCAATTCAATATATATAATCTAAGAAGTGGTAAACTTATCCATTCAAATATCTTACAAGATGCAGACCAAATTTGGTCAGTTCATTTTAAAGAGAATCTTTTAGTTGCAGCAGTCGAGAAAGAAGGCCAAAGTTACATCGAATTATTAGATTTTACTGAAGCAGCTGATGATTCAAAAAAAGATACTATTTTATTGGAATAAACTATCAATATTCGCATCCAAATATATATTTATTTAGTTATATACTTGTACTGGGTAATGAGAATATGACCTTAATTTTATAATAAAATTTTTAAACGATCCATCGAGTATATTCTTTTCAGCTATGGTCTGGGCATACAGTATTAATAGATTTATGTTATATGGGTAACGCGTAAAAGCTAAATACTCTCTACGCGTACGATTTGATAATGCATCTGACCCAAATGATAATATTTAGATATAAAGAAACAGAATAAAATGTATAGCTTACAGAAAGTGATGTTTTAAGGAGCCAAAGAACACTAAGATAGAAAATGGGACGATTACTTGGCTTAGAGCTGTGCGATTTCAAGTCATACAAGGGAACTGTTGAAGTTGGGTTTGGTGAATCTAATTTTACCAGTATTATTGGACCTAATGGTTCTGGTAAATCAAATATGATGGATGCTATTTCATTTGTTTTGGGTGTACAGAGTAGTCATTTGAGATCTACTGTTTTGAAAGATTTAATATACAGAG
>JAJMAX010000120.1:0-30601 GCA_030565105.1 Vanderwaltozyma verrucispora | reverse complement strand
GTGGTACCTAAATCGATACCAATAGCACCTTGGAAAACACCTTCAGCCATTTTTGAATAATTGGATTAGTGGATTAATCTTGGTAAACCAATTAAAAAAAAAAACAGGTAAAAAAGCACTAAATTTCAAATAAAATTTGATAACATTTAAATAGCTTCTTATTAAAAATAATTAATACTTCGATGATGATAATAAAACTAATGGAAGAAAGAAGTTTAATGTAATATTTTTTTTTTTCATAAATTTGAGTGTGTCTCACTCATCTGGGCTGAAAAAAAATTTTCTTTCTTTCACTAGGAAAAATATCTCATCCCAGGTTTGCCCACCTCTTCCCACAATTAAATTTTTCACTGGTGAATTAATTCACTACGAATAAACCTCATCACACTTGAATGAAAAATTACTGACTATCATCCTATCCACTTGGAAAACCTTTCTTGTTGGAATTAAATTTCAGTTGAGAGTTCAGTTTCTCAATCGAATAACTAACTACCTCTTTTTCTGAGTCTTCTTCTCCATCATTTCTTTCGAATAATTATTTCAACTATATTGTTAAGAAGCACTCAGAGAAAGAAGAAGTTAACAACGTTCTTTTCTTTTTCAGTTGAGGTTTTCTTTCAATTAATCGTCAAAGATGATGGTATGTTTCGTTACAAATGATAGGTATACCAGATTAGTTGAAGTCACAATATATATCAATGAGAATAGCATTAATAGCCGCTGGCATCAACAGAGTTTCAAATAAGTAGAGAAATATCTTATTATTAATGTTATTAATAATATTAATATTCAAAGAATCGTTTGAAATCATTTGGATAACGATAAAATGAATATTTATCCTCTTTTCTTATTGAAGAAATTAATAAATTAACCTTTAGTTCAAAATAATGAAAACTAAACATAAAACTTTTAAATAAATATCTTTATTCTTTACTTAAAGTTGGACCTGTGGTAGTAAATCATGTAATTTTAAATGTGAATGGATGATTTGATTGATTTGGCTGAGTTTACAGAGTATGGATCCTCTGTTATCGAAAGAGATTGTTTGAGATTATTTTGATTGTAAAACTCTTTTCTAGATATCTTGTCAATTCCAAATTAGAAATTCCAGTTTAATGCAATATTCAACCAGAGTTTCGTTTTTGTTGCAACTACCATTATAATCAAAATAATCACCAACAGATAAACTGTAATTTCTGTTGTCATTATATTTAAAGACTAACTTACTGTTCTTACTTCAAATTACAAAAGTTTCTAACTTGCAATAAATATGACACAGCTCTCCACAAGTAAATCATTATCTTCGGCGGCTAAAAAGGATCAGGTATATAAAGCGAGGGAAATGGGCCAAGATTTGCTGAGTTCCAACAACCTAATTTTATTTGATGCAAGACTGATTTTAGTTCATTTTTTTTATAGAATGTTATACGTTGTTGTATGAATGCTGCTGTTGAAATATTCTAATGACTAGGACTTGGAAGATGGTCAATAAAGATATAAAGAATATTTAGTTTAATACTACCTTTGGAGAATTCAATTATTTATATTATCTACAAAACTTGTAACCAGAATATAATGAAAGTACATAGTAATATTAACTACAAAGAAAGCAAACAAACTTTTTTTAAAATACTGCAAGAGTATGGCTATTTTACAAGTTGTTGGGTTAATAATATTAGCAACATAATTTATAATATAAACTAGCAAACAAATATATTAAGAATGTTGGCCTTTTTGAAAATCACTTGGATAAATTCATTAAAATTAGAAGTACCTTTCATTTAATTGTAATAAATTAAAAATAATCTTTGTTGTTGAAAATAATACATTCAAATATAGTCAAATTAACTGAGAAACGCTCTAAATTCATTAATATTTGGCACTTTTTAACTTTGAAGATATTTATTAAAAATTAATCATAATCATCCGACTATAGCCGACGTATAATATATTTAAAAAATCGATGTCAAATAATAAACATTACTCTTTCTACAATGATAATAACCATATATATTGTATTGAAGAGAAATATATAATTATGAAAGAGTAATAATATGTTAAGTATTATATAATCGCATATTATTTTTGATCATTTATTAAACTGCAATTTTATTTATTTATTCATTTCCAAGGGCTTTAATAAAAGTTTGAATTAATTACCATTGGATTAATAGTTCATTAACTTCAAAAATTGAAGCAGGAGTTAAATTACTATACTTTTTCGATGAACCAAAGTGAAAGTAAGGATTCTAAACCTTTGGGAATATCAAGAGGTTCTTATTCAAGAACTTCATTTTTATCTCTTCACGAAGTTGCTAGAAAAAAATCATTCAACATAAATGATAGTCCATTATTAACTGCTTCAAATAAACCAGCATTAAACTATTCATCATTGAAATTAAGAACTTTAATAAATGATAATAAATGGGGAGGAGAGAAATTAGAGGATTTTGCTTTAGAAGAACTAAGAAATGAATTTTTTGACTCAATTTATACAAAACCTGAAAATATTGTAGATTATTCAGATGAAAGTGACAATGAAGAAGAAAAAGAAGGAGACATTGATATAAATGAAGATTCACAAGAGAATGGAATTATTAGTTCAGCAAAAAATTGCTTCAAGATTCTAAATTTTGTTTTCCTAAAATTTCTACCACCACATCAACAAATGTGGAATGATTTTTTACACTACAAAACAAAGATAATTAAATATTTTCTAGCATACTTTATTTCGATGATATTATGCGTTATACATCCAAGTGGTTCATGGATAGGCCATCGATATAGATATTTCCTTCCATTAGCGGTATTAATACATCATCCTGTGCGAAATGTAGGTGTTCAATTAGAAATGACATTTTTCTCTATAATTGGTGGAGCATTTGGTATGGGATGGTCTGCTTTGGCATGGTACGTTTCAACAGTAACACACCCAGTAGCAGACCATCAAGGTGCTTTATTGTTCACAAGTCTATTAATTGCTTTACTTTTTTCAACATGGTTAAATGCGTATTATCAAAGATTTCTATATTTTTCAAAAACCTTCAGCATTGCTATTATTTTTTTCCATACAGCAGACGTTATTCATTCTAAGCATGACTTAAATTGGAAGTTATATTGGGATTTTGGTATTTCATACTTATTTGGCCTGTTGGTATCATTTTTGGTTTGTGTGATTGTACTGCCGCATAGTGGTAACCAAGAGATAATGGAAAATTTTGGTACTTTAATCTTTGATACAAAGAACTTTATTATATCGCTGCTTAATATAAATTTATTAGATAATGAAGAAGAAAAGCATAAAATCCAGAAGATGATGATCTCATCTTTGAATGTCGGATTATCAGAATCATACAGAGACTTTTCAAATCAATTTAGCATCAACAAATTCAATAATGTTTATTTGGCTGAATTAAGAAATTCATTAACCAGATTTATCAGTCCCTTAACAGTTTTACCATTACATAGTAAACTGTTAGATAAGGATACAATCGAGAATTTGTATGATGAAGCTAAACGTACAACAACTACTAACAGCACGGAAGCTCCACTTTCAAATGATTGTTCTCGAATGTCTACACCAATGCTATTTTCTGGTATGGATACCCCTCAGCCAAAAAATGACTTTAGTAATCTTAGAAGTTCTTCTGTAAATAAACTGATTTATATCCAAATACTGAGAAATAATTTTTCAAGTGAAACATTTGCTTTAATATCGCATATAATTTTAGCTTTAGAATCAGTTTCACTTGCGTTGAAAGCTTATGAAAGAAAACAGACGAAAAGAGAATTAGATGATATAATCAAAAATTTAAACAATTTACAGAAAAAGTTAAAGAGAAAAATCTATAAGCTAGATGTAGCATATAAAAATTTTACTAGAACGGATTATTATTCTAAAGATTTATTGACAGATACTGATGCAGTAGACATATTTTTATTCATAAAGACTTTAAGGAATTCATCAAAACATTTAATCGAAGTACTTGAAAGTTGTTCAAGGGTTGCAACTGATATTCACTGGAGAATTGCACCATTACATTATCCATTGCATAGAGCTTTACATAGACTTCCAAGACAGTGTTCAATAGATGAAGGTGCTGGAAATGTATTAAATTATTTCGAAACAAAACGAGACGTCGATGAAATTTTTGAAAAATTGTATAATATCTATACCTCAAGACACAGGTATGATAAAGCCAAAGAAAATAAATTAGCAAACAGTATTCGTGCCATTGACCACGATGATTTCAACTTCCATTCAACTACTAACCCTTGGAGATTAAAGCTGTGGAAATTGAGTACAGTTCTTGTTGGTGATGAAATGAAATGGGCAATGAAAAAAACATTCGTAGTGATATTTTTATGTCTACCTGGGTGGTTGCCAAGGTCACTTAATTGGTACCAGGAGTATCAGTGTTTTTGGTGTCCTATAGCTTTTTTTTTGTTGGCACATAGGAAATATTCAGGTAATTGGGATATATTAGCTCGTAGACTGAGTTTCTGTTTGTTTGGTATATTTTGGGGATGGGCTGCAAATCAAGCCAGGCATTTTGGAAGTCCATATGTTATATGCACATTCACCGGGCTTTTAATTTTACCAATAGCTCTAAACATATTTGCTTATAAAAATACTCGTTCGAGTTTTACGACAATGATGTGTTTTTCAGTTATTGTGCTAGAACCCTATTCAAAGGAATCTATTTCATTAAACACAAAAGGAATCTGGAAGGATACGTGGGTTACTGGTTTGTCGTTTATTATTGCCATATTACTTTCAATTCCTATTAATTGGGTTGTTTGGTCATTTAGGGCTCGTTCAGAATTGAGAATTGCTATTTCTGAATTATTGGCGCATATTAGCCAATCTTATCAAACAGTTACAGATCGTTACTTGTATCGTGATTCAGATGACGCCCCAACTGAATTTACATTAGCATTATCTCACATTAGGGAAGTGAGATTAAGTCAGAGTATTGAAGCGATTAGGAATTTGTTAGAAAAATCCAAAGAAGAACCTATTTTTATTTCGAATTTTAAACCAAATAAATATTCCCGTATAATCGATGTGTGTGAATATCTGCATGAAAGGATAATCGAAGCAAGAATCTCAGGTACTTATTTTGAAGTTTGGGATCGTGATTCTAACACCGAAACTACAAGAGCGTTACTTTCATTACGTAGAGATAGTGTTTCTTCCGTTATTTTCTTGTTTTATATTTTATCCAATTGTTTCAGATCTAAAAATAAGGTACCTAGGTACCTGCCTAATCCAATTTTATCAAGAGAAAAATTATATGACTTTATCATGAAATTTGATGAAAGGTCATATGATAAATACAAAAACAATAGACTAGCATCATTCAACAACCTTTCTTTATTAGACAAAAAATTGAATGTTCAATTGAATAAAACCATGGATGATCCGGAGAATTTTGAAAAGTCACATTGGACAGAAATACATAGAGTTGCATTTGAAAGAGCATTTACTGATATTTCAGAATCCTTACATCAATTAATGATATTATCAAAAGAAATATTAGGAGAAGAACAATATTAATCTTGTCATATTCATTTTATATAAAATTTTAAATACTTATTTATTATTTTTCCATCATCTTTATCAGTTCTATGTAATGTTTATAAGAAAAAGGTTGAATATTTTGAATATTTTGAAAAAATATCACCTTATTGCGTAACGCCATGTAATGAAAAATTATAGAAGTTAGATAATAATAGCTATTTGAATGTTGAATGTCAATATCATGTCTGATTTACTGCGTATAAGCAGTTTACATATCCAATACATCTTCTTCTAACATTGGTTTACTTTGAAATTCATTTTAATAAATCTATTAAAAAGTATAGTCATGAGAGGTGGTCCAAGAAGCTTAGAAGAGTGGTTATATTTGAAATTACTAAATAGTAAAGGATTTCGTCGTTTTGTTCATAGAGTATACAATAAAGTAAATGGCATAAAAGATACTCCATTTACATATACACAAAGTGCTTACGAATTTCTTTATAGGCCAACAGCCTCTCAGAAATTTAAAGCTTATAGGGTATTATTTTGGAATGATTTTAGATCATCTCTAGGAATACAGAGGAAAAATAATAACCTTTTCAAAGATTAAAAATAGCAATAGTCTTCTTATTTTTATTATTATTTACTAATATTACATTTTTTAAAATATATTGTTATAATGTTACAAAATTTGGTAATTGTCTACCTTGATAGCATAGCTGGAAAAAGTCATTTTATATTAAAAATCAGAGAATTCCTATTTGGTCACTAAATTTCTCTTAGATACTCAATATCTATATTTAATAAAATGCAATCAAATTAATCACATTTAAACACCCCATATAGGATCCACACAAAATGTAATTGAAGTCCTCTTCATTAATTTATGACTCCAATATGATTACAGATTTCTTACTATCCACAGTCGCCGTTCAATATTTAATATTATTTAATTTCATTATTCAGCATTCTATATATTCTTTAGCATCTTCATATATATCCGAATTACTTTCATCTTCATCATATTCAGAATCTAAGCTTAATGATGGGAGTCCATTTATAATGCTATGCAGAGAACAATAGTCATCAATGCCTTCCAAATCACCTGTAAATGAATTTAATGAATTTTGTTCAGCTTTATTAATATCATCAAATGATGCTACGCTAGGATGTTTCTTAAATTTCCCTGAGAATAAACATCTATAAAATAATTCATAAAAGTTTTCAATCTCGCTTAACAATACATCAGAAGATATCACAAATTGTACACGTTCATCATCTTCATCACCAATAGTATTATTCCATAAAAGTACTATTTCACCTTGTTTATTCCATTTTTTATGGAAACCAAGCTTTTCTGATAATCTAAATGTCCATTGTTCTTCTTTTTTCTTAGATTGTACAGATAATACACTCATCGCATCATCAACCAATTCATCTGTTACATCACCATCTTCATCTTCAACATATTCTTCCAATTTATTAACAATTAAATCATATGAATATCTACCTACTTCAACAATTGTCAATATTGCTTCTTTATAAATACATTCTATCGATGACTTTGGTGATTCTTTCGACCTTAAAAGGTCAAATTGGCCTGTTGGTACCGAAGCAAGTTCCTGTTTTGTATTACTGATAATAAAAGACCTTACTATATTCATAATTCTCTAAAATTTGGTACGACAGTTCACCAACTAAGAGATATATCAAAAATATCATCACCATTATTCGTGGTTCTTTAAATTTGAAACTTCTTTAATTAAATATTCAGAATTAATTGCCGTGGTGATGAGATATTGCCAGTGTCGTTGGTAATGATCATAATACCATAATTGCAATTATATGATGGTAATATCGAAAATTGCTAGCGTCTTATACTTCCTATGTGACATAATTCATTAGAACCAGTTACCTCAATTGCATTTCATGATGAATCATTTATAAAGAATCATATTATTTGTAAAACTATCTATAAAAAGATTCAATAAATTTAACTATATATATGTGTATATACGCATGCATGCTTGTCTGGATGTATTCTCAGATACGTGGTAAGTTTTAACCATCAATTATTGATATTCAAGTTTTAACTTTCTTTGAAAGTTGATCATCTTCATCTCCCAATATGATATTTTGCTCAGATAATGTTGTCTCTCTCATCGAATATGGTGAAACACCACTACTTCTTCTCCTTTTGTTTGAATTTTGGTTATCATTTTTTTTGTCCAGTTCCAAAGGATTCTTTTCTTCTTTCACTGTCACTTTCCTTAAATCAGTAACACTAGTATTGCCTTTTCTTGATTTTTCATAAGCATTTTTATTCACGTTCTTATTGCTTTCTTTACGACTATCACCAAATTTTGAAGAATTTTTACTATTGTTATTTTCTTTCGTTAAGTTCTTATTCCCAGCTGATGAAGATGTTGAATCAGATTTTCTATGGCTATTATCTTTCCTATAATTACTTAAATTTGATGAAATGCTTACTGTTTGTTTATCACTTGAGTTGTTAGCAACATACTGCTTCATTGTCTCGATCGGACTACTTATATTATTCATTTTTTTATAAATCAATAAATTTTTTAAGGAAGTCATGACATCACCTACTTGCAAGCTTCTAAGAAGATCAGATGGAAATCCTGAAGCTGATATATCATTAAAAATATTGAAATAAGACCTTAGATCTTTAATTATTTCTATATTATGTGCTGGAGTCTTGGACTTATCATTATCATCAAATCCACTTCCCTCTTCTTCTTTTATCTTAGAGTTAACTTTTTGGCTAATATCTTTGAGAAATGTTGGATTTGTAAATAATTTTTCCAATGAATTCCATTCAACACCAGGAACAAAACTATGAATACAAAGATCAATCCAATCAATTTTAAAATGTGGATCGAATAAACCTTTGAATTGGCAGAAATGAGTTACATAACTACCGTCAATATAATGGCAATTAATTGTCAACCTTGGGCAATTAAAGAATATATAACCATTGCTTAAAACTTGGGCTCTAACATGTGGGGTAACTAATTCCATTCGCACAATACCTAACCTACTCAATGTTACGAAAAACATTGGTAATAATGAAGTTGATAAATCATAATGTAACATTTCATTTTCTAATTTTTTAGAATACCTTATTGAACCAGTTGGAGTAAAAAATTCATCTGAATTTTTCTTCCAATAAGCCCATAGATCCATGTGGCCTGTAGAAGAGTTGATGATATTGATATATTCATAAATTCTTAAAATCGCCATGTTTGAAAGATACTTTCTAATTGGGTATGAAAGTAAAGCAGTTGGCGAAGATGTGTATTCATTTTTAGAATTAGAAATTAGTGTTGGATTGATAGGACTTTGTTTAACACTATTACTTCCATTACTATTTGTAACCTTATTAGATAGTTTAATATTCGAATACTGTTGATTATTAAGATCAGGCGTTTTATTCTCAGAAATTGATGCAGGTGATACCATTTGTGGATAATTGATATCAATATTATTGGAAGGTGTTGAAGAATTATCAAAATTCGATTGATTTTGATTTTGGTTTTGGTTTTGATTTTGATTTTGTAATGATATTTGTAAAGGTGATTGAATATTATAAGGTGAGGACACTTTAGTATTGGAAAATTGTTTATCATTTAGTTGGCTTGAATTAGATTTCTGATTCATTGCCATTTTAACTTTACCTCTATTTTGTGGATTCATAGTTTCGTCAATTTGCAATTGTCTTTGTTGCAAAAACTGTTGTTGTGCAATAAAGAATGCATTATTATTTGTATAGCCATTTTGGGTGTTTGGAGACTGTGTCTGTATTGGTATTTGATCTTCTGCCCTTCCCTGCTGGGGAAGTTGATTTTGAAATTGTGATGGTATATTCTGATTTTGATTTTGCAGTTGTGATGATATGTTTTCATTCTGATTTTGATTTTGTTGTTGTATATTCGTGTTCATATAATCGGCAGCCAATTGTGGGTTCATCATTACATTCTGGATGTTTTGATAAAAATTTGCAAATTGCTGTGGTGGAATATAGTTGTATTGCCGTTGCTGTTGCTGTTGCTGTTGCTGTTGCTGTTGCTGTTGCTGTTGCTGTTGAGCACTTTGACCATTCTTATTATCTTGACCCACTTGTTGAGATCCGTTGTTAGAGATGCCTCCCTGCTGTTGTTGTTGTTGGATCTGTTGTTCTGGATTATCAAATCCGGAAGCATTCATATTTTGAACGTTCCCTGACATATTTAAAGTAATTATAACTCAATGAGGATTCACTCAATCGCAAAAATTACAACTCTCCTCCTTAATATATAAAGCTGCTTGCTAAATTAAATGGAATATATAAACTCTTATAAACACCATCGATCATTCAACACACTAAAAACCGTCTATTTTTCTCATCAACTTTGCAATATTCATCAATATTTTTTTTTCAGCTTATTTTTTTTCAGAAATTTTAACTTTAAAGTGTCAAAATGTTGAAACTTTATAAAATTTGATGTTATTTTGTGTGTGGACCAGTAGAGTTGGTTGGTAGTTATTAGAGGTTAAGTGTGCGTGATAGCAGTTGTAAGTATGGGATCTGATCAAGAACTGTAAGAATAAGAAAGTGGACCTCGAAGAAGGCGACTTAATTCTTTCAATAACGAGCTGTGTGGGATAAATCTTGTGGGATATTCGGTATGAGACTGGTATTTAGCTCTTGGTAATTGTACATCAGTCAGTATATATAATTGTAGTCTTATTCTGGTACGTTAAGTATGTTGATATGTGTAGTGTCTCTCTCTCTCTTGTATACAATCGACGATAATTAGATATTCTTATTACAGAGGCTCAGCGTAAACTTAATGAAAAGTTTTTGAAAGATTAGTCTTTCTACCCCTTATAAGTTACAGATTTATTTAGTATAAAAGGTTATCATATTTGTTCATATTTGAAGAACTGAGTATAGGAAAGTTCATTAGAAGGTGGAGTGAACGTATACGAGTAGTTTTAAGATAAATATGAATAGAACGCTGCTATTTTGTAAATCAAAAGTTTTCATACATCCTTCAGATAGATCATCAGATAATATTCCAGGATTTCTTATATTGGTTAATGAAGTCAATACGACCAAAGCAGATTCTGATTTGATATGGATTCCAGAAGTTGGGTTGGCAAGAAATCAAGTTGATTGGTTATTGAAAGCAGATCTAAATTTAAATGGTAATAATGGTAATAGGAAAGTTTTAATGGACTCAAGTATCCTTTTACTTGCTCCAACTATAAATTGGTCATTCACAGTTAAATTGAGTTCATTATATTCGATACAAATAAGGTTACCAAGTCCAAGTGGTTGGTGGTTTGGTTCAATAATACTTCATTCTAGATCACCTCAAGAAGATGAATCATTGCCAGTATTATTTTTCCATGATGATATCTGTCAAAGTACAATTCAAAAGAAGAAAGAATTAAATAAATCTTTTGATCCTTTTACTTCCAGTGGTGATGCTTATTGGGGTGGCATTGATTTAAAGGAAGTCATTTCGAATTATATTGATTTACAACAAACTATTTTTGAACCAACAATATGGTTAATAAATGCAACTTTGGATGACTTACGAAACTTCTCTCCTAAAAATTCTGGATTTGGAAATGATTCAAATTCAAATGATAAAAACAAGACTAAAAAAATTGATGGATCATCATTTTGGGATAAAGTGGAAGGTACAAAATGGACTGTCATGTCAAGAATAGCTGATGCAACTGCTAAAACTGGTTCATTTATGGGGACTTTGATTAGAAAACATCCTTTAGTTCAACTTGCAGAACGTAATAGTGATAATCCTTATGTTCAAAATTTATTATCAAATCCAAGAGTACAAGAAATTCAAGATGATTTTGATTCTGCTAAAATTTATTTAGCAAAATGGGCTCTCGGTGTTAAAGAACAATCTGATAGGTATAATATTAGTAATGAATCAAGCAATTCTTATAGAAAGTTATTAAATCATGAACTAGGAATGGATAATGCAAATGAAGATGTACAATTTACAGAATTTGAATTGAATAAAGCATTAGAAAGAAATTTCCCTTTAACTCAACAAAAATGGGATTCTTTTTTTGATGCGCAAGGAAGATTAAATATAACAGTTAATGAAGTTAAAGATTATATATTCCATGGTGGAATTGAATCAATGGAATTGAGAAAGACTGTATGGTTATATTTATTAGGGGTTTATCCATGGGATTCAACATATGATGAAAAGATTCAACTTGAACAAACATTTAGAGACATTTACGAAAATGAGTATAAAACGAAATGGGTTAATAGGGGAGTAAATCCAGACCCCGATGAAGAAGAATACTGGCATGACCAAGTTTTTAGAATAGAAAAAGATGTACGTAGAAATGATCGTCATATTGATTTGTTTAAATATAATACAGAAGATGGAAAAGCTTCTAGCAACACAAGAGTGGGAGAAAATACAAATGATTCGAACGAATCTGATGAATCTTTAGATTCAGGTAAAATACGGATAAGAAACCCTCATTTACAAATAATGAAAAATATCCTTCTAAGTTATAATGTATTCAATTCGAATTTGGGATATGTACAAGGAATGACAGATCTTTTATCACCAATTTACTACATTATTCAAGATGAAGCACTTGCCTTTTGGTGTTTTGTTAACTTTATGGAAAGAATGGAAAGAAACTTTCTGAGGGATCAATCGGGTATTAGGGATCAGATGTTTACATTGTCAGAACTTTGTAATATTATGCTACCAAAATTTAGTGAGCATTTAAACAAATGTGATTCTTCAAATTTATTTTTCTGCTTCCGTATGATCTTGGTTTGGTTTAAAAGAGAGTTTGAATTTAATGATGTATGTTCGATATGGGAAATTCTGTTTACAGATTTCTATTCTTCTCAATTTCAAATATTTTTTATGTTAGCAATATTACAAAAAAATAGTGGTCCAGTGATGGAGAATCTTTCTCAATTTGATCAAATTCTAAAATATTTTAACGACATCAACAGTACGATGGATTGGAATGACTTAATGACAAGAAGTGAATTGTTATTCATCAGATTCAAAAAAATGATGGATCTAATGGAACGAAATAAAGAATTGCAAGAGAAAAAAACTGAAAATCATGAGGTATTTGAATCAATTACTGAATCGGCGAATGCTGTCAATGAAACCAACGAAGCTTCCGAAAATGATTTAAGTAAGATTGATGTCTATTTACAATTATTGTTATCCAGACAAGTCATCATTCAAAGAGAAAAGGAGAGGACCAAAGAATCAATCAAATAATGCATATAAATATTACATACTTTTTAATAATAATAAATAATAGATAATAAAAATGGGAAATAAGAAATAAAATTTAATCAAAGGTCACAATAACTGTTGAATAGATAATGCTCAATTATTAAAGCCACGATGGATATGTTTCAATATTCGCTAAAATAACCTACAATCCTTCTTCAGCCTTCACATCTTTTTCTTCTTTATTTTCCTCTTGTAAATCAAAATCAATCCTATCACCAAATGGTTTCCCTGTCAAAAAATTCAACTCATTCTTATCACAGCAATTCTCTAAAACTTCAGCTGGAAAATATTCTTGCTTTACTTTACCATCTTTAAATTCAGGGTTGTATTTATATCCTTTACCATAACCCAAATCCTCCATTAGTGTAGTTGGTGCATTTCTGATATGCATTGGAATTTCACTGCTTGCTAAAGAGTATCTATTGTCTTTTAACAAAGCCATTACAGAGTTTAGTCCACGATATATTTCAGTAGATTTCTTTGCTCTAGCTAATGCGACACAACAATGAGCTAAATTAATTCTGGCTTCTGGCAACCCAATTTTCATAACTGCATCATGAGCAGCAACTGCAAGTGGTAACAAAGTATTATCTGCCGCACCCACATCTTCACTTGCTATAACTATCATTCTTCTTGCTATATAAAGTGGATCTTCTCCCCCTTGTAACATTCTTGCTAGATAATAAATCGAGGCATTAACATCGCTACCTCTTATCGACTTATGAAAAGCTGAAATTGTATCATAATGATTATCATATTTCGAATCGTAATAAGTACTTAGTCCTTCGTTGCCACTATTATTTTTAATAATATCTCGTATCGATTCTTCAGTTAATTCCTCCTTTAAATTTCTTGTGGATATCTCTATCATTTCTAAAATATTCAATGCTCTTCTGGTATCACCAACTGATATATTAACAATATACTCTAATATCTGTCTTGATAATTTCAAAGGATTTTCAACCTTCCAAATCAATTTTCTCAATTTATTTAGTAAAGCAATACCTCTTGAAAGAACTAAACAAATTTCACTTGTATTTAATTTCTCCAACACAAAAATATGACATCTGCTAATTAAAGCGTTATTTAATTGGAAACTTGGATTTTCTGTAGTTGCACCAATAAGTATAATATCTCCATTTTCTACATGTGGTAATAATAAATCTTGTTGAGCTTTATTAAATCGATGAACTTCATCAATAAATAATACAATACGTCTTTTTGTTAATTGAAATTCGTTTTTAGATTTTTCAAAAATTGTTCTTAATTCTTGTGAAGTTGCCTTGGTTGCACTTGTTTCTATCAATTGATAATTGCATTTTATATTTTTATTAGTTAATGAAGCAGTTGTAGTTGCTTTAATAAGTATTCTTGCCAAAGATGTTTTACCAACACCAGGAGGGCCCCAAAGTATCATCGATGGTATTATTCCTTGGTTAATATATTTATACAGTGTACCAGTTTCTTGGGATAGAATATGTTGTTGGCCAACATAATCTCTAATTTCTAAAGGTCTTAATTTTTCACTTAAAGGCAAATGACTTATTTTTTGTAATCTTCTAAATTCATAATCAGTAGTTGTTTGAGTTATAGTATTAGCATTATTTCTTATAGAAATAGTGTTATTTTCTATTGGTTGTAATTTTACCTTTTTAAATTCTGATTTGATGCTTATATCTTCAGATTCGATACTTCTATCATTATCAGTACTAATTGAATCGGACGTATCTCGATCTAGGTCAATAACTTCCCCACTTGGTCTTTTCTTGTCCCTAAACCCACCTAATACATTCTTTAAAGTAGGTTGCTCTTTATTTACTTTATCCTTATTATTCTTAAACCCAGTACAGCTATCTAAATGGTCGTTGATTAATAAATATGGCAATTTCTTAGAGCAAACAGGACAAGATATCAGCTGCTCCGTAGTATTTTTCTTATTATTCATAGATTATCGTAATCGTTATTCAAATCACTCCCAACTATTCTAAATAGCTCAATTGTATTGTATAATTTACCAATATTTTTTGTTATCAACCAAAAGTTTGGCGTCTTGGCGTCTTGGATATCTGTAAGAAGCTAATCAATGGAGCAAATGCAACGAGGTTATCAACGAATAGTAGCAATTACCTTGCTAATTACCGTATATCAGTGCCAATGGTTGCAAAGGATATCTATTAATGTATCATATCCATTCAGTTGGCATACCACTGAAACATTTAACAACCATCTCATCTCTTGAATCCGTATAATATGATCCGGTTTACAGTTTCTGATATTGGATCATCAGAAGTTGGAACAATCGACCAGAAAGGTGAACAATTGATGTCTTTAAAACTATTTAGAGAGTAGTTCGTTGGACATTTAGCTAATTGGGATGCCCAGATTTAAAGTTTACTGAAGCACTTAGCGAAGGATCGTGATCTGTGTATATATAAATACATATTTTTGGTATCTTTTTAGGAATGAACTGAGGGACCAAAATATCAAAAGTTATTTTATTATTATTTGGGGGGTTTTTCTTTTATTTCGTTCGACTAGAAAGAGATTGTGAACTGGGATTCCATTAGATTTATTATATTATTATTTTTTTTGATTTTTACAACTGTTATGAAATTGGCTACTTTTGTGTTAATACTATTGTTGGCAGTGTCGAGGGTTTATTTACAGCCTTTTTATTCATTGATATCAGATTGTGATGAAACATTTAATTATTGGGAACCTTTGAATTTATTATTGAGAGGATTTGGAAAACAAACGTGGGAATATTCTCCAGAATATTCCATTAGATCATGGGCTTTCTTATTACCATTTTATTTTATATTATATCCTTTCAAACACTATGAACTGATAAAATTTGAAAATTATTATTTTTATTTAATAAGAATTGTATTAGGTTTGTTAAGTTTGACTTTTGAAATTTCATTGCACAAAGAAATTGGAAGTACAATCTCAAATTCAATAGCCAATGTTTGGTTATTTTTACAAATTTTTAATCCAGGTTGGTTTCATGCTTCTGTGGAATTATTACCTTCATCAGTTGCAATGATTCTTTATTTAATGTCAATTAAATATTCTTTACGTTATTTATCAAGAGGATCAAAATTAGCTTTCATTACAAGTTTAACCTTCAATTTTATTGCAGGTATATTAGGATGGCCATTTGTACTGATATTAAGTTTACCATTATGCGTTCATTATCTATTTACTCATAATATTTTATCAACAATTAGAACTTCATTTGATTGTGCATTTATTATCACACTGATATCATCGATCGTTTTTGGAATTGATTCTTTATTTTATGGGAAATTTTCACCAGTTGCTTGGAATATTTTATCATATAACGTTCTAAAAGCTGATAAAACTTCAGGTCCAAATATTTTTGGTGTTGAAGAATGGCATTATTATATTTTAAATTTACTGTTGAACTTCCCATTACCTGTCATAATATTTTCTGCTATTGGTTTGATAAATTGGAGATTGTGGCCATTATGGTGTTCTCTCTGTCTTTGGTTAACAATTTTCATTTATCAACCTCATAAAGAAGAAAGATTCTTATATCCTATTTATAGTTTAATTACTTTAAGTGGTGCTATTGGTCTAATTCAACCACTAAATGTGTTATTCAGAAAATCTCATGCTTTGAAAATTTTAATTAAATATGCCTTATTATTAGTGGTTGCTTTACAAGCAACTTCAAGAATAATGGCATTTGTTTTGAATTATACTGCTCCATTAGAAGTATATTCTCAACTTTTTAAATTTGAGAATAATACTAATGGTAAAATAGTTATCGATAGAAAGGATATCATCAATGTTTGTACTGGTCGTGAATGGTATCATTTTCCAAACTCTTTTTTTCTTCCAGAGTCTCATAGATTGAAGTTTATTCAATCTGGATTTGATGGCCTATTACCAGGTGATTTTTTGGAAGAAGAATCTCTATTTGATGTTATTAGAACATTACCAAATGGTATGAATAACAAAAATTTATTTGATGAAGGTAAACTTACTCCTGTTGAGCAATGTGATTATTATGTTGATTTCATGTTCCCTGTTGATGAAGAAAAAGACGCTTTAGATCCAAATTCCTTACCTCCAAATTGGAAACAAGTCTCATGTTCATCTTTCATTGATGTCGATAATTCGAAGATATTGGGTAGATCTTTCTACATTCCTCAGACCTTTACAAAATTAGCAAATGAACATTTATCACCATATTGGAATAAAATTTATGGAGTAAAGTATATTGATTATTGCATTTTTGAAAAAGTTGAAGATACTTCACAACAAATAATAAATGAATCAAAAACGACCTGATTCTTATCTTTTGCTTTTTAGTAGAATATAAAAAATTTAAAATATTTATCTATTTATTTATTTATTTATTTGTTGTGAGCTGCCTTTATAATGATATTGATGCATATAGTTTTAGTGAACTAACAAATAAATCTTAAAAAAAGTATTTTTATTAAGCTATGAATATAAAAGAAAAGGAAATGCATTAGTGATCTGATTATATTAATAAAAAAATAAGTAAAAATATTTTAGTAATAATGAAAATGTAATCAATTTAAAATATGGAAAATGCAGTTGCTAAATTGTCAACATTTAAAAAATCTATACCTAATTGTTGAATCTGTTGTTTCCAAATCGTTTTTGTAAAGAAAGTAGGCCATTCTTGAACTCCCCATATTCTTGTTTTTAAATTCTTTGAATGAGCTTCATCAACAAATTTTTTAATACATTGAATTTCTGTATTTGATAAATAACCTCTAACGGCAACTTTCAAAGATGACGAACTACATTCTTCTAATATTTTTTTAAATGATATAGAGGAAACTAATGAAATTTCTGGATCCATTTTATTTAAATCACCTAATATAGCTTCTGGGAAAACGTATCTTTTACCATCATTTAAATAACCATGTACTAAGTTATTTCCATCAATAACATCTAAGTCATGAGGGAAATTCCCTGTTAATACAACAGCTATTGGATTCCAAACCATTCTATTCGATGTCAAATCAAAATATGTGAGATAATTTTTATCTATTAATTGTTTCAAATATTTATCCATTAATAATGAATAAGTTAAATTTGAATTTTCTGATTTGAAATCAATATATAGAAATAATGTTGTGCTTGGTGAATCATGAAATACACCATTTTTAATTTCATTATCATTATTAACTTGATCTAGCATTTTTAATAATGGACCTGTATATAAAGATTCCAAATCTCTCTTTTGTGGAGTTAAGTGCTTAAAACTATGACCAACAGCTAACGAATAATTTCCATCATCTGGATTATTTACTACCCAAACGTCAGCTTCTGTACTTGTACAACCATATGATAAACCTTCGAATAATGGTAATTGTTTCCAATAATCATTATGAGAATGTATAAATGAGGGTATTACACCTTTTGTTAATTTCTCGATTACAGATGTTTTATTATTTAAATTATTTTCACGTTTAAATCTTGAATTATTAAATAAATATGAATTGAATAGATCAATTTGTGAATTTTTTAATGTTTCTTTTGATAGTTTTCTCAAATCAAACAATTTTTCAGAATTTTTTCTAAAATATTCGACTAAATCATTACCAGATATATTTAAGTTATCTAAATAATTAAAAATATCTTGATTATTTGATATATTAATATTATTGCTGTTGTCATCATCATCATCATTATTATTATTATTATTATTATTATTATTAGCATCGTTGAAATAATATCTGTATTTAATTCTACCAAATTGTTCCATTTGCTTATTTGTGTCTTCGAAGTTTATCAATGATAATGTGACATACATCAAAAAAATGTATGACATTAAAAGAAATGTAAATATCCAACTTGAAGAATGGATCATTTGTATAGTAGATTGTGTAGTTGTTAATGATTTGGTTGGTTATAGTGGAATATTGCTTGGTATATGCATTCCAATTAGCAGATATACCAAATGATGACACTATATACTTATATCTTACAATATATATATATGACAGTTAAACAAACAAATAAATATATAAAGTTTTCCACGTGTTAGATTAATTTACTAATTGTGATGATATCCATTGTTCTTTTATATCAATCAATTGAACAATTAAATGTATTTGATTGTTTTAAAGAAACCAACCAAATAACTTAATAATGTCACAAAAACGTGCTTGCTATCATTCTTGTTATCCCATTGATAAATGTTCTAACAAACGACAAACGACAAACAACAATTGAGAAGTTTTCAAAAATAGTCTTTTTTTTTAGATTACTTTAAGAGGGCTCATCAATTGACTTAGACACAATTGGAATTAATTAACAAGTTGAATTCCTTGCACATATAGTAAGCAGTAATAGATGCAAGAGAGAATGAGAGGGATTGACGATACAATTGGCAATATATTATATTATGTCATATTCTACTCTGCAAATTAATTAATTACAAGTGTTACAAATATGGAATCTCTGTATAAGGCAAGAGTTGAATATTTTTTCTTAACTAAACTACAACGATGATTGCAATCTATTTCTCTGCGCCAAACTTAAAGCAACATTCTAATTAAGGAAGTAAATTCTTTACAAATGATGAATTGAATATAATTGGTACACTCTCAAATAGGTAATAAACGCATTGATTTACGTTATTGTCTCTTGTAGTTCCAGTTGTGTCTTCCTTCCAGTGGACAATTGCGATATAAATATTTAATTTGGAGGAAACGTGCACGATTAACAGTCAATCACGGAAAGGGTACGAGTAGGGCTGGTTGGGTTTTTGGAATGGGAAAGAAACCCCTCACTATTAAGATCCCCTGGTGGGGTTTAAAATGAGAAATCTAAAGTACTCTCCAACTCCACACCCTAATAGAAAAAAATGTAAACCTAATTATTCCGTATATAACGAGAGAAGTTGCCGCTATATAACGAAGCCTACTTTACAGCCTAACGTGTTCTTGAAAAGCCCAACGGGCTTTTCAATCTGACCTCTAAAAGTTCCTAACAGCCCAAAACTAACCCAATCTGTAGCCCCCACAAAAAGCACATCACCCATTGCCATGCCTAATTGCCATTAATGCACCCCTTTGGTCAACACCCTCAACTGTCTGTCCCATCGAGTGGTCCCTTGCTGAGAAATATTCCCACAGTTCGATATTTTCCCTTCTGAGTGATATTATTCTTCTGGCTTGCCGTTTTATCCAGTAGAATAATAGAATTATCCAACTTTAATGTCTCAAAAGCAGCCTCTGATGGCGTGATAACCCCAATGAGTGTGTTATTTCTGGAGAGATGGGTTGTTGGTACTGCTTGTTATCATTATATCCAGTTTTAAGTAACTCATTTGCAAGATTTGGCGAACTGAGAGATGAGTTTATCCGGGGATGTTAAAGCTATTTATAACAACTGTTTTACTATCTTTCCTTGTTTGTAATTGATTCCATGCAGTACTGTCAAGAAGGTAAGGTGATTTGAGTATAATACCGATACTTTATTACAGTTTGTCATGTCTTTTAGTGTGTCTTTTCTTTATTTTAATTAAAAAAAAGTTTCGATTTTGATAATTTTCTATTATCATATTTATTACCTATATACCCATAAATACAAACTTTTAATGATATTTTCATACTTGCTGTTTGTTCTGTGTTTAAGTTTAAAAAAAAAAGTGAAAATTAAGCTTTTTTTTCTAAATTTAGGTTGCTTACCCAACCACTTTCATGATTATTACACTGAAAATATGAAGGAGTAAATTATATAGATGAAACTTTAGGAAATAGCGATATAATTACTATTGTGTATTGTATTATATTACTAATTAATGATGGTGTCTCTCCTATTCTTATTTTAATATTGGTCTTCTATCTCATCAGGTTAAGCTCTTAGGAAAAAAATATGCAGAAAGAAAAAAAAAAAGGTTTCGACTATTTGAAACTGCTCAATAAATATATATATTATTTTCTGTATTATTTTGTACAAATCTGTCCAAGATCAATATATTCATTATCTGGAGGATCTAAAACGTCATCTACACTAGATTTATCATTCATTAACATCATATTAAAATCTTCATCATTTCTATCTTTTAAAATATTTATAATTTTTGAATCTTGTGTAATTTTTTTAAATAAGTACCAATCATCCAAATTGTTTATTAAAAAACCTACTAACATTGATGGATCCATTTGTGATATATGAATTTTATCAAATCTATCAGTATGACAAGTTTCAAATAATGATTCTAATGTTGATGGTTGTGGTTTATGGGGATCAAAATATAATAATTGATTTCCTTGATAACCAAAAAAATATAATGATGATGATGGTCTACCGCCAGAGATTCCCACAGAGAATTTGTTATTTAAAAGGTCCTTAATATCTTTCCAATAATATTCATTAATATTATTAATACCTAATTTAATTCCTAATAATAATAATATTTTTGCATCAGAATTTTCTTCATAAGTTTTCAAAATTTCATTCTCGTAAATATCCCCTGATGATATTGAAATAAAACAAGTTGAGATGCCACAATTTGGATACTCAGCAATTAAATCTTGTATACATCTGGATGTTGCTGATGGTCCAAACCATTCACCCGGTTTTTTCAATTTTAATTCAGAACCTTTTTCAATAAATTTATGAATTGAAAAAGGTTGATCTGGTGAATCCATAAACCAACTTATTATCTTTTTTTCTTTACTATTATTGTCATTGTCATTGGCATTGTCATTATTATTATTGTCATTATTATTATTACTATTGTCATTATTATTATTGTTATTATTATCATCATTTGTAGTGGTATTTATTCTATAATCTCTATTTAATAATGAAATTTGAATTGCATTTGCTAATAAAGATTGACCAGTTCGTATCATACAACCCCAACCAATATCAGTATTAAAACAATTTGGATTATTAATTACATTTTCAATAGTATTAAATGGATTATCACCTATAATAAAACTAAATTTCAACGGTGATGGACCATCAATAGATTTCATTATTGGAATAAATTTTGTTCTATAAGTAAAATTTAATCTTGATATTACATCTAACATAAAACCAGGATGATATTCGTATTCATCAACTCTTGTAAAATATTTTGTCAGAAAATTAAACGTTGTTGTACTATTAATTGAATTAACGTTACTTAATTCAATTATCTTATCGTCATTTAAATCAACAGGGTAGCGAATCCCAAGCACAATATAATCATCATCACACAAATCTTCTAATTTAATCTCTTGAAACTGTTGAGAAAACTTCTCAATTATACTCATCTTTTACCAATACTATATTCAAAATATTCCCAAAAAAAAACTTAACAAATATATCTATATCTATATCTATATTTAGATATATTCTTATAAGAATCAACACACTTTAAAACAGTAAACTTCTATTTGTGGTACCTTTGCCATTCTTAAATTTGATACCCTTCTAAAATAATTTACAGCCTTAATTTTTTGATCCATCGCATAGTTAAGTTTTGCGCTTTAATAAGTTTTAAAGTTTGATGAAATATAAAAGAGCTGAGGTTGAGAAGTTTTGTTAGTATTTTTATTTTATTGTCTTGTTTTGTTGGGTCTTTATGTTGTAAATAAGGAGGATAATAGGATATTTTGTATTATATTGAATATATTTACATGGCTAAGAGACATAAACATTTTGAGAATTCGCGTTCGAATCGTGGAAGAGGGATTAGTAGAGATAGAGGTAGAGGTCGTGGCAGAGGTAATAAAAAATCTGGTGGAGGAAGAAGTCGTAGTGGGTTTGGATTTAGTGAAGGTTCTGGAAATAGAAGTGCAACTGGTAATAGATTTGTTGATAATTGGGCAAATTCTTCTCTGCCTATTGGTGGTGGAGATTTAGCTGAATCTGGCATGGTTCATATAGATTATAATCCTGGAAGAAGATCTTATGTTTCATCTCAAGATGTTGAAAATTATTATTTTGGTAAGAATATTAATAAGGACTCTATGAAGATGGGTGGACTTAGACCTGGCCATTTTCGTGATAACGATAGTAATAATGAAAGTTCTAGTGGCAGGAAAATATCATTTAGGAAAAATCCAATGAATTTTATAAAAGCAAAAGAATTATATGACCCATCTCATGATTTGATTGTAAAGTTAAGAGAGAAAAATAATAAATCTGACTTTTCTGATGAAAATAGAGTATATGAGGAGATTACAGCAGATGAAGAAGAGGAAGAGGAAGATATTGAACTAGCTGATGAAGATGATGAAGATGATGAAGATGATGAAGATGATGAAGATGATGAAGATGATGAAGATGATAATGATTCAATAGCTGATGATAATTTGTTTTTTGTCGATGAAGATGGTTATTGTAGTGATACGTTGCTAACAATACCGTCTGTAAAAGTAGATGAATATATTAATATACCGAAATTTAAAAATAGTAATTTAGAATTTAATCCGATAGTTACAGTTGGTAAAGTTGAATTGAAAGTATCGCATAATGAAGATGATAATTCAGTTTATGTCGATGACAAAAATAAAAAATACCATCCATTCAAAGGTTATATATCTAACATTTTAAAGAACATCCAACCAGGGTCGGATGATGACGATGAAGAAGCCGATTTTGATTACGAATTTATTAACAAGCATGTCCCAATAATTGAAAAAGATCATTTTATGAGAAGTAAAGAAGAATTATCAACAAATATAGACAATCTAACAATTGAATCTGAAGAAGATAAAGAAGAAGAAGACAATGAACCCGAATTTGGATTTTTAGAAGAAGATTTTGTTATTAATACAAGTGAAAATTCAATTACAAATATTAGATTTGGAGCAAATAATAATAATTCATATAATTTTCAATCGTATAGATTATTTGGTGATTATGAATTTCATTGGATTGAACAAGAAATGCTTGAAGATTATATTATTGATGAATTGGGATTACCAGAATATAGATTTAAAGCATATTTAAAACATATTAAAAATTTAATAATGCCAAAAGAAGAGGAAGAAGAACCAAATTATGATGATATTAATTTTTCAGATACTAGCGAAGAAGATGATGATAAAGATGATGATGATGAAGATTTTTTGAATGATGATATGAGAGAAGGTATTAATGACTTAATTTCATATTCACTAAAATATGAGAATGAACGTAATTTAGAATATGAAACAAAATCAATTAAAACAATTGGTAAAGGATTGAAAAAAAAATTATTAATTAGTGATGAATTAAATTTAGACAAGGAAATGAAGAATTTAATTATTGAAAAGTTTAATAATAGAATCTTGAATAAATCCAAAAAATACAGAGAAAAGAGTGATTTTATTAGTACTGAGAATAAAAATTCACAAGATTTATTTATAAAATATCCAGTTGGATTTCATATTTTAAATATCAAAGATGAATTTGAAAGTTTCTTAAATGATAAAACAAGAGAGAATTTAAATTTCCCACCATTAGATTCACATGGTAATAAGACACTAATGAAGTTTGCGAACTTATATTTTATGAAAACAAATAAAAAAGGTCGTGGTAAATTAAACCATATTAATGTTCAAAAGACTAAGAAAATTTTTAATTACGACAGTTCAAATATAAAGTCAAAGATTAATTATAATATGATTGATAACCTATTAAAACAGAGACCAGTATTTTTCAGAAATGATATTAATAAGCCAAAGGAAAATTATGAAAGGTACGAAAAGATCAACATTAGCAAGATCAAAGGAAAGTTCCATGTCAAAGAAGGTGATGTTGTCGGTCAAGATGCGCCAGAGATTGGTGTCGATAACATTGGTAGAATAATGTTAGAGAAACTAGGTTGGAACAAAGGTGAAGGTCTAGGTGTTCATGGTAATAAAGGTATCAGTGAACCATTATTCGCAACAGTTAAGAATACAAAGACAGGTTTAAAAGAGCAAAAGAATGGTGGATGATACCAAGAACAGACACAAAAGTGATCGTTAAACAGCCCTACCCACACACACACACCCCATGGTCATACCCTGTCCATACACATGCCCTACTTCCGAAACTTACCCGTCCGTTTTGTTCTGATGGATGTTTAACACCCGACCCGACTCGACCCGACTCGACCCGATATCCTGCAACTTTTCGCTTTTTGCCGCCCAACCGCCTTCCGCGGAACGCGCATTTCCCACAAAAAGTGTCATTGCCTCCTCAAAGCAAACCCTCACATGCCCTGCATTATGCCAGCTTGGCAGCAGAGAAGGGCTCGCAGAGAATATTTCGGGCTTTTCGCATCTGGTAGGGTGTAGGGTTTGGACTCGAATAGCAATGAAAAATTTTGTCATCTATTAAACTATTGAACTGTTTGTTGCAATTGTTATTGCACTTGTTATATAAATTGTATTACTTTTTGTATTGTTGATGGTGTGTAAATATATTCTGATTACTGTAGTCGTTGTATTATACTTTGATCCCCAAGCACCTTCTCATCCAGTGAATCAATACACGTACAAATACAAATACAGTAATGTTCAAAAGTTTAAGAAAAAAGAAAGTTGAAGAATTTGATAATGAAAAATTGATCAGAGTTGATATCCCAATTGAATCATTACCAGAATCAATCAAGACACCTGCATTTAGTAAATTGAAAAAAGATGAAAATGAAAAGTATTTAAAAGTTTTAAAACATTTTCAAAATGAAAAGTTGTTAATACCAATAAAAGAAAAAAATTTTGCTGAGAAAGATTCTAAACCATTGACTGATTTTGAAAAACTTTGGTTATCAAGAGAATGTATTTTAAGATATTTAAGAGCAACAAAATGGATTGTTAATGATGCAATTGATAGAATAATATTAACTATTTCATGGAGAAGAGAATTTGGTATTGATAAATTCGGTGAAGAAAATGGTGATTTGATTACATCAGAAACTATTGAATTAGAAAATAAATCTGGTAAACAAATTATTTTAGGTTATGAAAATAATGCAAGACCAATCTTATATTTAAAGGCAGGTAGACAAAATACAAAAACATCACATAAACAAGTTGAACATTTAGTATTTATGTTAGAAAGAGTTATCGATTTTATGCCTGAAGGTCAAGATTCATTAGCATTATTAATCGATTTTAAAGAATATCCGGATGTACCAAAAGTTCAAGGTAATTCAACAATACCACCAATTGGTGTTGGTAAAGAAGTTTTACATATTTTACAAACACATTATCCAGAAAGAATGGGTAAAGCTTTAGTTACAAATATTCCATGGTTAGCATGGACATTCTTAAAATTAATTCATCCATTTATTGATCCATTAACAAGAGAAAAATTAGTATTTGATGAACCATTCCCAAAATATGTCCCAATGGATCAATTGGATAAATTTAATGGTGGTTATTTAGATTTTACTTATAAGCATGATATTTATTGGCCAACAATGAATGAAATGGCAAAAAATAAAAGACAACATATGCTAAAAAGATTTCAAAAATTTGATAGTAAAGTTGGTTTAAGTGAAAAAGATTTAAGAGGTAATTCTGATGAATTATCATATCCTGTGGAATCTGCATAAATTAATTAAAATAGATTATAATAATAATATTTATTATTAAAAATGAGAGAGAAGAAAAAAAGTAAAGTAAAAAGGAAAATATAATATACTTCTAACATAACACGATTCATGATATAGACCATAACATAGGTAAGCAATAATAATTCATAATAATGATAAATAAAAAATTTTAAAAAAGAGTATATAGATTTAATAATAGAAAGAATCATTAGTTACATATATTCTTTTTTTAAAACTTCAATTGGATAGAAATAATACATTATTTGTTTGATTCTATTATTACTTTTTAATATAAATAGTGATCTATAATAATAATAATAATAATAATAATAATAATAAATTTTACCTCTAATTTAAAAATAAAAATTTTAAAATAATATTATATATATATATATATGTTATGCAATTGTTATATAAATAAATATGTATATATTTCCTTATGTCTTTCTTTTTACAATTTTCCTCCTTAACTTCTTGGAAGTTGCAGTTGGTAAATGTATAGATGGATATTTTTTCATAAATCTAAAATGGTTTAGCACATTTACGTTTTTCAGTTATACCTGTCGTTGGAGATACCATTGTTTGCCAATCTAATGCATACATTAAATTACCAGCACCGTTACCACTTCTTGCAAATACAACACCGAGATCGTTACGTGCTGTTGTTAAATAATAATTACTACCATCACCCAAAGACAATATTTGAGCTCTTACAATGTCACCAGGTTTAAAATTTTCTATTATTTTAACTCTATCTCTTTCTGTTGCTCTAACATCTTGTGATCTTAATATCCCTCTAAATGGTTCGCTAAAATCGGATGAAGTTTGTGAAACAGAAAAGGTAGAAGAACCAGATCCACCACCAATTGCAACAACACCATGACCATTGCTTCCAACACCATTATCAATAGGTACTGGTTGGTTTTCAACAGCTAAAAGTTCTAAGTTAGCTCTTTGTGATGATATCCTAGTAACTCTTGCTAATACAATGTCATTTTCTTTTGGCAAATTATTAGCAAATTCATTATCAACTTGCTTATTTTCACCTTTAACTTTAGGAACAACAGAAATTTTTACAGTCTTCTCAATTCTGTTGCCATTATCTTTAGTTTCATCATTGGCTTCTTCCTCATCGGCAGTTGATTCAATCTCTATATCATTCTCTACTTTAACTTTTCCAACTAAAGTGGATGTTATTATATTAATTGTACTGTCATTGATTTTGTGTTCGATTAATTTTGCACCTAACCCACAAATATATCTATAAATTACATCTTTATCATCAGATTGTCTAACATCGTATTCAGGACATATCAGTTGTCCTGGCAGCACAATTTCTGGTATAGTGAAATTAACACTCATTTACTCACTTTTTTGTTTGAAATATATCAAATAGTATTCTTTTAAAGATCTGTTGATTTGGTATATATGTATAATGCTTAAAATCAATTAATGCATTTGTTATTAAACACTGAGTTACTTTCAATGTATATAGTTTTTATAGCAAAATTCAACTCATCTACAAAATTTTTCACTTTTCATCAATTTTTCACTAATCTAATTTTTTCAACTCTCTAAGAAAAGCAAGTACAAATATTAAAATTTACGTATATTGATAACTAAACATCATAAAATTATCTTTTTTAATTAAAACATATTTAAATGAATAAATTATTTAATTTTTGTATTCTTTTTATATCATTAAGTGATGCTGTAAAATTTCCTTTGCCCTTGTTCAATATTAAATGCTTATCGTTCAGCGAATTCTGGAATGTTAATTATTGCAGAATAGGATAATTTTTTGATAGAAGAGCAGAAATATGTGTGGATATGTATGTGAAGACGTGCATGTATCCCAATCAAAATTAGTAGAAGTGAGTGTAACATTTCGAATCTTCGTGAACTTTCATTTCGTTCTTCAATTCATTCAATTCTATTTTAATCATTTGCGCTAATTGGGGAGTTAATTGATTACATGCAGCAAGATCAGGATGCCTGTCGTATTCTTCTTCACTGTATGTTTCGTAAAGGATAATTTTAGAAGAAAATTTTAATTTTGATTTTGTTTTATCGTAATCTACATTAATTTCGGATTCAGTTACACTTGGAAAATCAGAATTTGATGAATAGGTAGATGGATTAAGCGTCGGAGCATTAAGACCTCTAAATGACATAGATATTGGTCTGTTGGCTCTAACTTCGGGTAGATACGCATTATTTTTCGAAGAAGTATCATTTATTCCATTGTTAACTTGATTAAAATCCTCGTTTTCAAACTCGTCTTCTTGGTCACTCTCTTGTGCAGGTTCAAGGCCAAAATCATCGGTATTATTCGGTATTAAATCAGCTGTGTTATCATCAAATGCGTTTGATCGTACTTCTGATTTAACTTTAATTTTTTCATTAACGACAGTTTCTTGTTTTTCTTCCTTTTCTTCAATTTCCTCTTCATCTTCAAGGGAAATTATATCATTCTTAATACTTTCATATCCTGATACTTGATTTGTGGTCTGAATTAATTGGTTGGGTTTTTGCAAAACCATTGGATCGTTGATTTTATTCACATCAAGATCAAAATTTAAATCTTCTCCAAAATTAATAATATTAGCAAACTCCATAATATCTGACATAAATTCATCATCTTCGGTTGCTTGGCTTATTTCAATTTTCTTTGTTGGTTTCAAAATATTATTATCTTCAGTTTCTGAGTCCATTGTTAAGCTATTTAATTGTTCTTCAATAGATCCAAATGAAAAGTCATTTTCATGAAAATCTGATAATTGAAAATCATTAGAATTATAATCATCTTCTAAATCATCTGTATCATCATCGATCTTCAAAAGTTGCGGTGACATTTCATTAGATGGGAATCTACCATTTCTTAGAATACTACTTGCAGGGGATTTAGATAAATCGGGAGTTGAAAGAACAACCGAAGTTGGTTCACTAATAAACATACCTTCATTTTGTGCATTAATTGATAGTGTTTCTGATAAAGACTTCTTGTGTCCAGGTTTGAAATTAGTATTATTGGCTTTTATTGATCTGTTGCGCTCTAGTGAAATGATCGATTCCACTTCAACAGAATCCAAAGATTTTGGAAATAGTGATACACCGGTGTCTAATGAATTATTGTAGAGAGTATTAGAAGATAGTAATTTATTATCAGAATTTGAAGAATGTGATTCTGTGCCTGTGGATGTGGATGATTGGTTCTCAATAGATTCATTGATACTTTTTGGTTTAAGATTTTCAATTTCCAATTCAAAATTTAAAGGAGTTGGCTTTCTCTGAGAAATTTTACTTTCAGCTCCTTTTTTATTGTCATCTCTGGCTTTTCTTACATTTAATCCATGTGAATTTTGTTGATCTTTCTTTCTTCTAAAATTACTGAAAATACTACTACTGCTTTGAGATCTCTTATTAAGTTTTTCTGGGGTAGTTTCATTTTGAGTAAAGTCATTATCAGCATATAATTTGAAGGACTGAGAAGTGCTCCTTGATTCAGATTCTTTGCTTGGAGATTTTTTTTTCAAAAAGGAAAATATACTTTTTCTTTTAGAATTAGAAGTAGTTTGTTCCACAGTGTTCTCATTCGGCGTATTTCTTTGTTTCAAGACATGTATTTTATCATTACTTGCTTTTTTAGGAGTCACCATAACTTTGTGGGCTTTTTGGCTTATTTCTTCATCTTCTTGGTGTATGTGAGACAGAGAAAGTGGATTTTTAATGGTTTCTTCTTGTTGCTTTTCGTTCTTCAAATCTTTCTGTTTATTATTAGATACAGGTGAGCCGCTATCTATTAGAGTCTTAATTGGAGTGGGGGTTATTTTAATTATTGGTGGTTGAATATTTGGATTTGGAGAACTTAGAAAATCAGGTTGTTCAATCGACCCTAAGAAATTATTACGTATCATATTTGGGAATGAACTGTTATTTGTGTCATCCATATCTATTAAATTTGGAGAATTTATTGGTAATTCGCTTGTATCGTTTATTTTTGGATTTTCATTATTTTCATTTTTAAACTCAAAGTTATTGGTACCTTGATTGGTGATATAAGTATTATTTGTATTTTCAGTATCTCCATCTAAAGTAAATCTATTTTCTATTTCATTATCTTGTCTTTCTTCTGCCTTTTCCTCTTCTGCCCTTTCTTCTTCTTCTTCTTCTTCTTCTTCTTCTTCTTCTTCTTCTTCTTCTTCTTCT
>JAJMAX010000119.1:0-31509 GCA_030565105.1 Vanderwaltozyma verrucispora | reverse complement strand
TGTCTCTTTATTAGCTTTATGGAAAGAAAAGAAGGAAAAGCCAAGATCATAATCTTTAGGAATAATAAAATTATTTAATTTAATACTTATTTTTTAAACAAAAAATATATTATATATAATCTTCCTTTTCAATCAATATAAAATATACATCAAAACTTATTTGTCTTAAGACTTATTTTAATATTTCCAACAAATGTAAGACCAGTAAGGGCTATTGAAGTTTGTTCAAGATTTCTTAACTCATTTGACGTGTTAGTATTGTATACATAAATAATCGTTATAAATTTGAATTTAACGTACTTGACATGATATTACATGAAGTTTATTACCGCATTATACATTATATAACAAAAACTATTATCAATGAAAGTTATATAAAGAGGATTTATTTTGATAATTGTGATTTATTTTAGAATTTACTTAATAGGGAGTTATAAATAAGGAAAATTTCCTTATTTATTCCTCTTAGTCTTATTCAATCTTGCTGTTAATCTCTTATACATTTCACTATTGTTCAATGTTGAACCAACACCAGCAGATCTGGAACTTCCCATCGCACTTACACTACTGACAGGGGCATACTTATAATCGGTAGTTGTTTGTGCAGGAGCAGCAGCTCTACCTCTTCTAGCGGCAGCCTGTTCATATAAGACTTGAGCAGAAGAACCGTTTTGAGAACTAGATTGTTCACCGTCAGTATTGCCATGCTTCTTCTTCTTTCTATTCTTGGCTGTGTCTAATGCAGATTTCTTTCTTAATTTTTCAGCATCAAATTCTAATTGCATTATTCTCTTATCTCTATAATTATCAGAAGCACCAATAACTGGTCTTGTCCACTCAGCTATTAGTCTTTCAGCTGTTCTTGCCAATTGTGGTTCAACACGTTTTGATTTTGTGTAAAATATAATAACTCTACCTAATCCACTTTCTTTTAAATGTTCTGTTTTGATAGGTAATTTATCTAATGAAGCGAATAAAGATTTTTGAATTTCAAATGATGGTAATGATCCATCCGGTAATGGTTCTAACCAAATTCTAACACTTTGTAATAAATTATTATCCAAAATAGTATCAGCTAAATTAACTTTTGATAATATGCTAACAACTTTTGGCAATAATTTAACTTTTTGCATTGCAATTAGATCCTTTTCATCATTATTTTCAATTCTTTTATTTAAAGTTTCAATATCCATTTGTGCAGCAATATTCATTTCATCTTTTAACCTTAAAATTTTTTCATCAAAATATTGTTCTAAATCATCTTCATCTTTTCTACTTCTTCTAACTTTTGGTTTCTTTAATAAAAGATCTAATTTATCTTCCAATTCTTTACGACTTCTTGCTGGAGTATCTAACGCAGGAATTTCGTTATTTTCAGGTGATTTGTTTAAATTATTACCAGATGCTAATAATTCATCATCAGAATCATCAGAATCACTAGTTGCAATGTGTTTGCGCTTTCTTTCAATATGTTCATCTTCATTTGTATCTTCATTTAAACCAGCATTCTCCTCAGTTACAACACCTTCATTATGCTCATCTTCAGGTTGTTCAGAAACAATAGTTTCAATAGGTTCAACACCAGCAACTTGTTCAACAGAATCCATGACACTTCTCCTAGTATATCCTTAAATTTCTCTTAGAACTTATCAGAAAGGGTAACTGCTAATATACTTAAATAAATATTCAATATACCAGTATCCTTATGTACTCTCTTACTTCGTAACTTACCAATAAACTGTTATACTTCCTCTTAAAACTACCCATCGTACTGTTTTTCCAATGTTCATATTTCTCAATTTGTTAAATTTCAGTTCTTAGCGGAATATCAAATATTTTGAAATTTGTTAATACAAAAAATTAAGCCAATTTGATTGAAAAATTTGGCTTAATTAAAGTAGGATTGGACAGGTTAATTTGTATATAAACCAATAACCAGTCGCTATTACAACACAGTAAGAATCATATTTTACAATGTTTGGGTTACCACAAGGAGAACCATCTGAAGAAGAAAAGCAATTACACCAACAACAAACTAATGCCACTGTAAGAAATGCTGCTTTTGCAGCTGCATTACTTTGGGTTTCACCAATGGTTTGGAACTTCTTAAAGAAACAATGGAAATAGATGAGTTTTGTTGATATTATTAATTAAAAGATTGAAATAAAGTCTAACCTGTTTTTTTTTATCATCTTCTATCCCTATACTTTATTAATCTGGTAAACCTTTAAAGTTTATGTTTATTAAAGAATAAAGGCTTATTGATAGTAAAACAAGTAATTATTGAGTTGAACTTGAACGTTTACGATGTTTGTATGTTAGTCTATTATTATTACTATTTAATTCATGTACATAAATTTATTCAAAAAAAAAAATAAAATGATTTTATATTATTATTAGTATTTTCTTACATTAATCATTTGAATTCAATTTTTAGCTTTAAAGGCATGATGAATTATAACTGTATTTGAGTATTCAAATGGAGAGGTTAAGTAATAAAGGTGCTGTATATGCAGAACTAATACAAAGCTTTGTGATTTGATAAAGGCAATCAAGTAGGTAAGTAATAATAGCTTTTCGAATGAATAAATACTCATCCTTTATTCAAAAAAACTGTTTGGTTATATCATTTGAATTGAATCATCCATTGTTGTCACAATCTAATGAACTATTTTGGTCATCGTGTGTGACAAGAGAATTAAACAAATTTTCAAAGGTTATATACTCAAAGCCCAACTTTTCAACCATTTCAAATTCATTTACTAGAACCACACCTCGTTTGGATCTGGTTTTGAGTACACCTGAAATAAGTTATTTATCAAGAGTAGTGTACAATATAAATGGTATCAAAGTTCCAAATAATGAACCTAATTCAGAATTAACTTTGGTAAAGGAGTCTAAAAAGATTATTAATGATGATATTTTTCTGTTACCAGATAATTCAGATGAATTGAAAAAAATATTGTCACATTTGGATACTCATTGGTTAGTAAATCGAAACAATATGAACGATATACAAAACACTAAAGGTTATATACAAAATTTAATAACTAATAAACCAATAAAATTTAATTCATTCTTATTTAATTCAATCGAAGCTTCGATTTATAAGAATGATATCAATACCACGTCAGGGCATCTTTTACTGAATGAATTCACTAGACGACAATCAAAATTCAAAGAAAGGCTAATAGATGATAATACAATGTTGCATAGCACTTCAAAATCAATTTCATTAAGCTTATTGCCAATTATATACACCTCTACAGAGAATATTCCCAATAACTTATTGCAATGGTTGCATGGTATTAATAAAGGACAAACTGAATTATTTGAATTGGATGAAGTTGAGAGTATTGAACTGGATATTCTATTACATGGTTTCAAGAAATTCAAATAGATAAAAACTAAACAAATGTAAATAGATTACTATAAATATGCTCCGAGATTTATTTAAAATTCATCACAGATCAATCATCTCTTGATTCATTTTACATAACAAAGAAAAGAGTTTTTAAGGTAAAATGAGATAAAAGATTCTATAAATATATGCTATTTATCTTTAGAAGTTTAAGTGGGGTAGTTAATTTGTAAGAGGCAACATGCACTAGAGAAGTTCGATAGTATTTACGAATCCGTAACAACTATAGAAATATTTATATTCATGCATAATTATTTATACTCTTCGATATTTGAAAATTTGAAATAATGAATCCCCATTGACTTCGTGAAAGTCCCTCTAATGGCATCGTTGTGTTGCTAATGAATAAACTATTATCTGATAAGATACTCTAATACTCTTCCTTGTGAAGTTCTTTTATATTTTAATTATTTCACCTTTATTTTATACAATATCGGCTTCCAGGCATAATCATCCGTATTTTTAATACAAGCTGAACTTGAACAAAGACAATTGTAAGAATATTAAATGTATTGAAATGACTTAGAGTAACTATCTAATGCTTTTGATTGTACACTAGGCTGGATCAATTTTAACTGTTTGATTGTCTATTTATGGGGACGTTACTTGAAAAGGTTTCTTTACTCAGTTAGTTTGTAGAGTTTGTATTAGCAGAGCTAGAGTGCGAAACAGGTGACGAGATGTCCAGTGAAATAAATAAGAGAAAGTTACCTCTTGAGTATCCTAAATTTAGTTTGGAGGATCAATGTTTAGCAACAGATATCATTCAGGCAAGAAATAATGTAATTGAAAGTCAGAAAACAGCCACTCTTTCAAGACCTTATCAATTGAGTATATGTGATATATTAGTCTCATATGGAACCAAGCTTCTGGTTTTTTTAAATGATAATAGTAAAATCAATACCATCACATTGCAAGTACAAAAATTCCTTAATAATGATCTGACAATATCACTTATTAATGCTTCATATTTTTATAGAGAGCTTTCGTTAGAGATTATGCAAAATGCATATTCTTCACAATTAAAGGATTACTTATGGGCTACTAGTGGTGCTAATCTAAAAAAGGGATTAGGTCTGTTATATTTTATAAAAGAAAGAGATGAGCTAAATGTTTCAAAAATTGAGCAGCAGCATTATAACTTTGTAATGACTTTAATATCTGAATTTAGAGCAATTCAACAATTAGGTATAATTGTGTTATCTTTATCAAAAATAAGATCTAAAATGTATTCTAATTCAAGGGATGCAGTTCTTGATTTTCAAGATTATGATATTCAAGAATTGTCCAAGTCAAGTGTTCTTTATGCTAAGTTAGCTCTCGGATGTCACGATTTTGTCATCAACATTCCTCATGATCATATTGTAAATGAACAATTATTAGCATATTTAGATTCTTTAACATTGATACTTCTTTCCATGAATCAGTATCAAGAAGATAGAATTGGGGTTGCAATTGGGATGGTAGATGAAGGAATGAAGAGAATGTCAACATTTGTACCATCTTCTAAATTTCATAATTCTGTATTACTTAAATCAAGAAAAAGAGATGTCATTAAAAATTTATTTAAAAAAACAATACCACTTGAAAGTGGAAAAAATATAGTTCAAAAGAATTTCAATAATAAAACTAAATTACTTTCTTTATTAGAAAACACCTTGGATGATTTTTTGATTCCTTTGACAATTTTACTTCGTTATAGATATCAGCATACTAATGAAGTTATTGCATTTCAACCTATTGTCAGTGATAATGTTGTCCTGCATAGTTATTTCCCACAAGCTAAGGAGCCTAAATTGGAATATACTTTGTGGGAGTTTAACGGTTACGTTTTGGAAGAAGTTACTTTCAATGATGATCCAAGAAGCACCAATACGAACACTTACTTTTAATCAGTAATTTTTTCGAATATTTATATATAAATTTCATTGCATTAGTGTATTTAAAACATTACATTTATTTACGTCTATAAGTTTTATAATCTTCCATAAATTTTTTTTTCGAATCTAAATCTAATGATTTAGAAACTAATTTATATTTATCTCCATCATTTAATGAAATTCTAATAGCTTCAAGTGAAGGTTTCAAAGCATCATTATTAATCTTACATTTAATATTAGCACCTTTTGATAAAATTCGGGTCAAGTATTTGAATTTAGATTCTATGCCCAATGGAGTAACTAAAGAATTATTAACCTTCAACTGAATAGTCTTTATTTCATATTTATTCTCCATTGAATCAAGCATAACGTTGAAGTTATCTTGGTTAAAATTAAATGGCAAGATACTTTTACCATTGGAGCAAGTGCCTTCAGCAAATAAAAAGATGACATGATCTTTAAGTTTATCCATATCATTCAATTCCTTACCAAATTTTTTAATAGATAAAGATCCATCTGAAATAAAATTTATCAATTGTCCTAAATTAAATTCATATAAAGTTGATCCATCAGGGATTATAAATATTGGCTTTCCTTGAGAAATTAAAGACAATGATATACCATCTAAAATTGAAGAAAGGTTACAAAAATACACTGTATTTTTTTGAGGATAATGTGTTGTTGTGTCTAATTCTCTTCTTTTAATACCTTGAACAGATACATCCATTTTCCAACCAATTGCAAACTTTAATATAATGTTTAGAATACTTTTATTATTTGTTATTAAATAAACCAAAATCAATGGTAAAAGTGGCAAACATTTCATAAGCAATAGCAATAAATATCCAAATTGTGGAAATGTGTTTGGATCTTTGATGGTCGGTGGTAAAAATGGTGCAATACCAGTACCTTTGTCCCTCCAATCAGTAAATTTTTCCATCTTAATAAATGTAGTAACAGTTTTTTGAGCTGTATCCCAATTGGCTGCAAACAAGAAGGTGAAGTATTGGTTACTATATTAATTCGAATTTTAAATGAACAGTTCACAATTCAATATATGAATACTATTTTCATTTCCTTGAAACAATGTTTTATTGACCAAGTCAGTAATTTTTCAATTTTGATTAATCCTTCGCAATAACCTGGAAAAATGTCGAAAATGATTGACAAATTCTAGAAAGATATTCAAATTAAAGGTTTAAAAATGAAAAATTGATAAAACTGAATAGAACAATTTATACATTTGGCTCAAACATAAGGGCAACATTTGTACTGTTGAATATAATTGAATAATGTCCTTGCCTGACGTACTGAAAAGAGGTGATGATTTCTTAAATGAATATCCAAGGAATTCAAAATTATGGAAATTTTTTTCATATGGTACATGTGTATTCACTGTTGGTGTCTCTAAATTCATCATGAATACAATGTATAATGTTAAACTAAATAATTTCAATAGATTAGAAGATGCTATCAAAAAATCTCGAGACGAAGAAAGAGGATTGATGACCGTAATGAATCATATGTCAGTCGTTGATGATCCCTTTATTTGGGCATGTTTTCCTTGGAAAATATATAAAGAGTTAAGTGATATTAGATGGTGTTTAGGAGCACATAATGTTTGTTTTAAGAATAACTTTTTATCAACTTTTTTTTCTTTAGGTCAAGTTTTATCAACTGAACGTTTTGGTGTTGGGCCTTTCCAAGGTTCAATAGACGCAACTATTAGATTGTTGAGTCCAGACTCCACCTTAGATGTATTAAATAAAAAGTATGAAAGTTCTCCTAAAAATATAACGCCTCAATTTAAAATGCAGAAACCAGCTTGGGTTCATGTTTATCCAGAAGGTTTTGTATTACAATTGCAAGCACCTTTTTCAAATTCAATGAGATATTTCAAATGGGGTATAACAAGAATGATATTAGAAGCTACTAAGCCACCAGTTATTGTTCCTATATTCACGACAGGGTTTGAAAAAATTGCACCAGAAGACACTGCAGAATCACCAATTGATAGATACTTACCAGCTGGGTTTGGTAAAGTTGTTGAAGTAACAGTCGGTAAAATTATCGATGAAAAAATAATTGACAATTACAGGAAAGAATGGAAAAAGCTTGTTGAGAAATACACAGATCCAAATATGCCATTGGACTTATCAGACGAATTAAAGTATGGTAAAGAGGTACAAGATTTGAGAAGCAGGGTTGCAGCTACGTTAAGAGAATACGTCGCTGATATCCGCCATAATGAACGGAATTTCCCATTAGAAGATCCAAGGTTTAAGTCACCTCAATGGTGGAAAAGATATACTTCAACTGAAGGGGCATCGGATCCAGATGTTAATTTCATAGGGCAAAACTGGGCTATTAGAAGATTACAAGATTTCTTGACAGTTGAAGAAAATATAGAAAATAAAGAAACTAAAGGAAATAAAGGAAATCAAAATTCAAACGATAAATAATGAAACACTCCAATATTCTTAAGTTTTGTTCTCCTGTTAATAAATGCCAAGGACAAAATTTGCATTATTTATATAGTTGTATATTCACCATAATATATAATGTAATAAATAAAAACCAATGATACATTTTAATCACTTCTATTAACCATTTTTGTAGAATTAACTTTGGATGCAAATCTCAATGAGTTTAAAGTTTCATTAAGATGATTTTGTGCTGGTGAAATGTTTACAAACATTAAAGTTTTGGAGTTACCTGTCAATGAATATTGAAGTAAATAAGTGAGCTTAGAATTCCTGAATGGGATATGTCTTTTAGCGGCATCCGTGCTTCCCAGAGCATGTATGACGTCTCCGAGACAGCTTAATGACTTGTTGATATTTTGGGTCTCTCTTAGTCTAGTTCCAGCTACTTGAGAAGAATTTAATCTTTCAGAACCAGCCAAATCAACCAAATTCAAAACACCATATGATTTTTCACCAGTTATTGTATTATCACCGCGTAAATGAATAATAAATATGCTATGTGAACGTGATGAATGCTCATTCGCAGCTGTTGTAGCTGTTGATCTTAATTTTGTGGCTTTTCGTAGTAATTTGTCAACTGATTTTTTACTTGTTAATACGGAAGATTTTATATTTGTTATTGTTGTAGATTTCAACTCTTGATCATGTCTAATCTCATGCTTTCCACCTAATGATGCGTCATCTATTTCTGTATCTCCTTCATTTCTTAATAGATCGACTATATTTTCATTATAAATTTCAATAAATTGGCAACTAACTTCATATATCCAGCCTTTTTCCTTTAAAGTATCAATCCAATTAAAAATATGAGTAATGGTAGCAGGAATCATACCGTCATTCGGGTTCAACATTGTAAACGTCTTACCAGAACCAGTTTGGCCGTAAGCAAATATACAAACATTATAACCATCTAAGGAACTTTGTACTAACTGACCAATTTCTCCAAAAACATCAACGTTCTCTTCATTAACATCAAAAATTCTATCAAAATTAAATTTTTGAACATTTCTTGGATCTTTTGTTATTTCAATAGTTTGATCACCAGTATTGGCATTAAATGGCTTAACATGAATGTGGCTAATATCAGAATCTTCGATATGCTTTAAAGGTGGTCGTACTCTACAAAATACTCTAATATTTCCCCTAAGCTCTTGTAATTCATTATGTAATTCCCTTCTCATTGTCTCTTCTTTTATTAATATTTCACCTATTTGAACTAGTTCATTCTCTGTATTCTGAATATATTCTGTTAATTGAGACTTTTTTGTTAATGTTTCTTCAATGGATTCTTTTCTCTCTTTTATTTCCCTTTCAATTTTATTAACTGCCTCTAAGCTCGATTCATTATCAATTTCTATTTTCTTTATTTCACTTTCAAGTGACTGTAATTTGGAAATTTCTTTATTTAGTCTCGGTACTAAATTTTCATTTACCTTTCTATTTAATTCAGATATTTCATTTGTGTACGTATTTCTCTTTATAACATGTTGGGCTTCTAATTCACTAAAATTTGAAAGCCATTCCTTTTTAAAATTATCATATTTTAATTCAATCTCATTTAATGATTTTTTTAAAACTTCTGGGTTGAGAGAATTTTTTACTTTAATTTCTTCAACTTCATCATTAATTTTTCTTCTCTCCTCTTCATATTTTTTAACTTTTTCAAACTTCAATTTATCAATATCTGACATGTACGTGTTTGATAATTTGTTTATTAAAGAATTGTGAGTTGCTTTCAATTGTTGCAACTTTAAATCATGTTCTTTATTCATAAAATCCTCTTCAAATGAAAATTGGTCTTTTAATTTAATTAGTTCATTATTTTTTAATGACAATTCACGTTGTTTATCGGTTCTACTTTGGCGCAAAACCTCCCATTTATCGTTAATTTCTTTATATTTATCTTTGAATGCTAGTAATTTATCTTTTAATGAATCTAAATGAGTTTTTTTCTTAAATAACCTATCTTGATATTCATTTAACTCAGAAGGGATTTGCTTATAAAGGGAAGATAGATTAGAATTGATATTACTGTTGTTGTTATTATTATTGATATCATTATCATGGGTATCATTATTGGAGTTCACTCTCAAACTTATGTTTTGGTTAACATTTTTTTGATCATCATTCTGTGATGGTGATAAGGTCTTCCTTTTTTTATTTCCACTGTTATTAAGCATCTCTTTATCGCTTCGTTTATTTGTAGATCTTGTGGGCGTCGTAGGTAGTTGTTCCATAGCTCATCTACTTTTTAATCAAATACTTTAACTAAATTGTCGATCACCAAACTTAATTCAGTTTTCTTTCTCTTGTTTCGAAATTAACTTAATTTTTTAAGCGATATCGTTATCAATTAAATATCTAAATAATAATCCGTTATTCATGGGTTTTACGTCTCAACACAAACGAGATACTCTATCGATCTTCATCAAACCATTCAACTTTAATTATTAAACTGACATTATTTTAATTTGTTTATACTGAAATCAAGATATTGATAATGTTACCCGGTCCTTGGAGCCCATTTCCCATATTAAAAATTTTAATGAAAATTTAAAAAGCGATGAGCTTTTAATAAATTTCCAAATATTAAATGGCATGGTATTTGTATGGAGATATATAAATTGGTACTGGACAAATAAGTATATTATTGATACAGTTTTGTAATACAATAGTAAGAAAACTATTAATAGTAATGAGCTCCAAATCTGTACCAAGAGGTGGTTTTAAAAAAAGAAGTAGACAACCTGCTGCTAAACTACAGAAGGAATCAAATGAAATTAACAATGGAAATGCTCCTTCTGATGAAAATGCTTCTGAAGTAGATGAGGAAGATGAATTGGATGTAACTCATGTATCTTCTGATGAAGACGATAGTGATGAAGATAAATCTGAATCCGATAATGACGATGATGGTGAAGAAGATGCAGAAGAAGAAGATGATGATGATTTCCCAAGAAAGAAAAAATCAAAGAATAGTAAACATGATGATGGTTCAAATGATTTCTCAAATGCAGCAAATGCAATTCTTTCATCTAAATTAAAAGCATACGATAGAAAAGATCCTATTATGGCTAGAAATAAAAAAGTATTGAAACAAAACGATGCTAATAAACTAGATCAACAAGCTAGAAAGCAATTATTAGTTGATAAGAAGAATTTACTGGCAAAGACAAGAAAGAAGGATATTATCCCAATGGCATCTGATGACCAATCTGGTGAAGAAGTTAGAAGTATTTTAGAAAAAGAAGCAAAATTAAGAAAAATTGCCCAAAAAGGTGCTGTAAAACTATTTAATGCTATTCTTTCAACACAAGTCAAAACAGAAAAGGAAATCAGTACAAATCTAGCTGGTATTAGAAATAAACAAGAAAGAGAAGAGCTTATTTCGGAAGTATCGAAGGAAAAATTTTTAGATTTAGTCAAAGCTGCTGGTGATGAGGATATCTAATAAAAATATTTATAAATAAATAAAAGTATCCTTAAATAATTTTTAAATGCATCATGTACATTAGTTTTTATAATTGATAAAATAATTTATTAAATTTCAATTAAATTTTATCAGTATGAAGTTTGTGTTTGAATTTATTTATTTTTTAAAATTTTACAATTTGTTTGGATTACATTGCTTTAAAAAATATCTAAAAGCAGCGAAATATAAAGTTTCAATAATAGTTTTAAATTATATTTATTTTTACAAGTTAAATGCTAAAAATACAAATACATACATACATACATACATATAAATATATAACTGTTCAAATTAAAAACTCAAGCCACCATTAGAATAAGCCATTGGTTTGATATCTGGATGTTTGACGGCTTCAAACGTCTCAACAACTAAATTCTCATCATCGTTACCATTTTGTAGCAATACACCTTCACCTGGTATAATATGTATGATACCACCCAAGTTACCTTGTGAATCACAGTAATTTGGTGCACTAAAAACTGTTACCAATTTGCTGTTATGTTCATATTTAATACCTCCCATTCTAACTTCATGAGATCTAAACACTTTACGTAATTTGTTTCTTTCTAAGTAATTTGCAGTAATATCTGGACCAAATGCAAATCCTAAACCACGTTGAGATGGACCAAGACCATCTGCTTCTTGAGGATCTGACCATAATAGTTCCATAAATAAACCATCTCTTGGTGGTTGATCAAATCTATTAATCTTTCTAATATCTTCTAAAGTAGATGTTTCATCACTTGGTAAACCACCATGCATGACCAAATAATCATTATTGATTAAAGTAGCTAATGGTAAACTTTCAAAACTTTGAGCAAACATGTCGAAAATACGTTGAGAATATTTATATTTACATTCATCTTCAAAACCATATATTTTGTTCATGTTATTTGTCTCATGGTTACCTCTATTTAGGAAAATATTATTTGGGTACACTATCTTTAAAGAATAGAACAGTAAAGCGACTTCACATGACCATGAACCACGATCAACAAAATCACCATTAAATAGATAAGTATGGTTTGGTCCGACTTTACCAAACTTTTGGAAAATATTTAAAACATCGTAAAATTGACCGTGTGTATCACCACATACAGAAATCTTAGTTGTTTTATCTTCAACATTAGATAACTCAATCAATGATTTTTCTTGAAGTAAAATTCTATCAGCATGAGAAACGATTGCAGCAGCATATTTTTTTGGAATACACTTTCCTTTCAAAAATATATCATTGACTAATTTTGAAATAAAATCTTGATCCATGTTTTTAATCTCCACACCAGCTGGTCTACCTTTGTCATCTGTTAATTGTTCAAATATTAATTTTGGTCCTTCATATTTAGCCAAGTCTGTATTAGCATCAAATGATGACATGTTTAAAGTTTGACAAAAATTAGTTTTACCAGAATCACTACCACCAATAGCTTTTTTAAATCTATCTTCTCTAATAAATTTTTCACAAACAACGATTGCATTTTTAGCAGTTACATCGTTAGGTTTGGCTTTTAATACAATATTTAAATCATTCTTAGCTTTTCTAAATTCTAATAAACCAACATATGATAAACCCCTTCTATGGTAAGCTTTAACATTTTTGCTATCTAATTCCAAAGCTTTGTCACAATCATTTAATGAAGATAGAAAATTATCTAACTTCAAATGAGCCAAAGCTCTATTAGAAAAGTGAACTGAAACAGTAGCATCCAATTCAATAGCTTTGGAATAATACTCTATGGCTTTTGCGTAATCTTTGTTTTTAATAGAGACGTTACCATCATTTTTGAATTCTAAAGCTTTTGATCTATCTTCTGTGGTTGGATTTGACATTTTTAACAATTAACGAACAAAAGCCAGCCAAAATAATGCCAGTAGCGGAATGCTGCAGTTCAGTAAAAAATATTAAAATATAAAACTTAACAAATTATAATCTATTCTAACACTTTCTAAATAGACAAGACTCTCTCTCAACTAAACTATCTTATCTCTTAATGGACATCTCTTCTTGCTAATAAAATGTCCATAAACTCATCTCAACAAATCTGATGAGGAATTTTCTCCGCTTGTGACAAAATTCTCAAACATAAAAATTTAGAGCAAAATGTATCGATCTCAGTTCGAGATAACCTGCTCTTAGTGTTAATAAACAATATATTCAGAAGGTGAGTAAGCTTCATTGAATTTAGATATATTTATATTATTGCCTTTTAAAGGACACATCTAATCAAAAATTTCTATGAAAATAATGGTGTAAGATTATATTTTACTATTACAGAATTTAATGCATTTGTGCCAGATCCGCAGTTCTTTCATGCTAAATTGTAAGCTGGTTAGTAAAAGGTTAATGATTCCAAATCCATAGATAATAATAGGGATTTTTCTTTATTGAAATGCAAAGATAGTATCTTTCAATAAGCTGTCAATTAGTTCATTTTTACAGAAAATGTGATTAAAATTTGGCATGTTATCTTAAAGCAAAATATATCCTCTATTTAACTAAAAACTTAGTTACTATGATAAATATAATCAATATGATATATTCATCTTCAAAAATAAATAAATAAATAAATAAAGGAAACTGTACTATTTATATTAATTGTAAAAATTTCAAAATCATGCAATAGTACTCGGTTATTATTTTTTGTGAATACTGGTGATTGGTGAAATAATTTCTTGCAGTAACTTGTAGTGAAACTAGTGATATAAGAGCCTGAGTAGCTTATATGAGATCTCTATAGGAATTAATCATAATATCAATAGAGACCAGTTAAAGGTTATAACAAGCACCTATATAGCCGCCAGTCGTCAATAAATCTTTACCAATAATATTAACCAACTTATTGTTACACACGTTATAATAAGTAGGTCCCTTGGCCCAGTTGGTTAAGGCATCGTGCTAATAACGCGGGGATCAGCAGTTCGATCCTGCTAGGGACCATTTATTTTTTCCAACTCTACTCTCTCTTTTGAAAGAGTATGTGAACCAACCGCAAGGTATTTTATTATCAGATGAACCAAAGAGTGAAAGTTCTTGATATTTTTTTCCCACTAAATAAATATTTAATATAATCATCTATCAATATACTTTAAATTTACCAATCTACACCTGTTAAATATGAATTAGATAAACCAGTTACTTCATCTGTATTATCAAAAATTGTTTCAAAAGTTTCAAATTCTAAAGTTGGTAAAACTTTTAATTTTCTATTGGATTCAGCAGATAATAATGAATCATAACCCCAATCTAAGAAATCTTCCATGTTATAGCTTAATTTTTTAAATGGTTGATTGAATACTTTTGCTAAACTTGCTACGTTTGGATGATAATGCTCTATCAATGATGCTAATTCCCATAATGATGAGTTTATAGCTTCAGTCAATTCTGGATTTTGTTCTTTTTCCTTAAATGGATCTTTATATTCTGCTTTCAATCTCTTCAATTCGATCTTTTTTTCATCTGTAGCGAATTGATCTTCAATGAACATTGGGCTATGTAACATAATCATACAATTTGGATGCTTTTTTAATAAATTGTAAATAAATGGAATTATTGTAACAATTGCAGATGGAGGTGACTGTAGCGATAATCTTGCTAATTTTTTAATGAATGATGCTATTAAATGTGTTGATAAATGTGTTGAAGATAAGAAAATATCCATTAATCTAAAAAATCTTGATCTATACTTAACATGCATTAAATCTGGAATTATGCATTGATATAATTTCATATAAAAATTTGGATATTCTAAATTAAAACGTTTCATTAATTCAAATAAACCATTTAAAGCTAATATTGGAATTAAACCTGAATTGTTTTCTCTTTTAATAATATTAACATTATATGAATCTGTTAAAAAATCCATTAATTTCGTTGGAGTATTGAAATGTGGAATAATTCTTTTATGTAAAATTAATAAAATTGCTTTATATTGATCAATTGATAATTCACCACTTAATATTAATAACCAATTTTTTTCAAAATTTGATTTAAATTTTGAAATATCTTCAACAATTTTTGGTGGATTTGTAACATAAATTTCTAAATCATCAGAATTTTCTAAATTAGTTAAATGATTATCATGATTAACTAATGATAACCATTTACTAATACTTTTTTCATTTAAAAATATCGTTGAGTCTTCATTGAATAATTTATTAAATTCTAAATGAAAATAAAATTGAATATCAGCAAATTTTGAATAATAACTTTTATTAAATTCTAATAAAATTGAATTAATTGATTTACCATTTTCAATTTCAAATTTATTAAAATCTGATTCCCAAATTGAATTAATTAAATTTTTAAATGTAATATTTGGAAAAAATGGATCATCAACATTTGAACTGAAAAAAGTTGATTCTAATTCTAAACATTGCATATAAATATCTAATGAATCTAATGAAATTGATGTTTCAAATGGTATATTTGATATTATAAACAATATTTTTTCTTTAAATGAATCATAATTTTTCTTACACCAATTTCTAAATTGTTTTAATTCAATTGTTTTACAATTTCTTAATGTTAAATCATCACGATTAAATAATTTTTTAAAAATTTGAAATAATGAAACGATTAAAAATCTTAATTTTGGTTCATTTTCATTCCAAAAAACTTCATCACTAATATCATCTTTTGAAATATCAAGATTTTTAATTAATTTGATAATAACATTATAATTTTTTTTGTCATCACTTGAAATAATTAGTTTTGCATTCTGTTTAATTTCATCCATAGATAACGACATGATTGGATACTTTAGTCTATTTAAATGTGTTCAGATATATATCTATATATATCTATATATATGTATGTGTATATAAAACAAGTAATTAAATACCATCAATATATCAATATTTACAACATAGCTTACGCTTCTACTACCTCATCCCATCTCATCTCATCTCTCTAACATTTTTCATTAATTAAAGCCAAATTCCATACAAATTTTCTGAAAAATTTTCTGAAAAAAAAAAATATTAAAAAAATAATACAGATCACATGATCAACAATCATTACCCACGAAACACATATCACGTGTGCATGAAATAAAGTAACACGAAACAGTTACCGTTACAAGTTTTACATCAAGCAATACATAAATGGATAGAGATAACTTTGACAAGCAAAGAGGAGAAGGCAACATGCAAAAGTGATTAGTGTGCCTTTTTCTTTCCCTCTAAAATACAAGCTCTTTGGTGGCAATGTCACTGTTTTTATTTTTTTTGCCAGCCACTTATATTTTCCAAATAGAGCCAATATGGGCACTGTGTAAAACGATGTAATTAAAACTAATCTGCCAAGATAATGTAAAACCAAATACTACTTGAATATATCCAACATAACAATTTATCGCCAAAGAGCACTAGAACAGAGAGATTATAATACTAGTACTACTTTCTGTTCACCGCAAGAACGAAGTTGACAATATTTGACAATATCAGCCAACTTGTATGAGCTCAACATAACATAACACAACATAACACGACACAACACAAATTGCAGACACCCATCTATCGTTGTCATTTGGCAACAAGCCCTGAACTTAACTTCGTTCACTACGTTTCCTATCAAACTCACAAAAGTTTTGCTGTGCCGCAGAAACATTTTCCTCTTCCCGCCGCCAAACGGAACGCATCCGCCGAAAAATCGCTGTGGCACAGCAGTAACAGGGCAGCGCCCTGTTACTGAGCAAATTAGTTGGACAAGGCATCTAGATGGGTTTTCTGTTCAGTAAACGATTCTCTTTTGAACAGACGAACTGCTAACCAGCCTACCTTCTCTGCCTGTATTGGTTCTATTTCTATAAGGAATCGTTACTTGTTTACATTGCGATGGCTGATGGATGGCTTGTTCGTTGAGAATGTACGGTAATGTTTATTTCTACCTCTTTAGGATTTAACATGAGATGGGATGGGATGAGATGAGATGAGATGAGGTGGGGTCAGATCTTGTAGAACTTTCAGAACCTGCGAAGCCTTCAAACCTCTTGATGCTGATGGATGGATGATAATTCTTATTAGTTTGTCACAGCCACATATGGATATACTCTTATAAAAACTAAGACTATGTTTGAAAACAACATAGTCTTGCTTCCTCTGATTGTAATTTATTTTCAAGTTTGTTATTACTACTATTATCATTTATATAGATAGAATCATTCATCCAGAATAAGAAACAGTGTTAGATCAACGTTTTTACAATGTCTGTCATAGCAACTGTAGGAGAATTTCTAATTAAAAGAGCTGATAATCAATTATCTGAAATTGATTCTGATGGTAATGTTAAATATGCATTTTATGGTGATATGATACCTAATTTACCATTCAATGGTATTATGTTAGGTATTTGGTGTGCATTGTTTATTATTCATGTAGGTTTATTATATTACCGTCAACGTTGGTTTTCATACCCATTTATATTCGCAATTATATTGGAAGCTGTTGGTTTCGGTGGTAGAATTGGTTCACATTTTAACGTTTTTTCAATGGGCCCATATATCATTCAATCAATTTGTTTGATTGTTGCTCCTGTATTAACAATGGCTGGGTTGTATTACCAATTAGCAAAATTAATTGAAATTTATGGCCATAAATATTGTGTTATTAGATCACCAACGTTATATTCAAGAGTATTTATAGGTTTCGATATTTTCTCTTTCTTAGTTCAATGTGCTGGTGGTGGTTTCGCTGCTACTGAAGCATCAGGTGGTGGTAGTGCATCTACAGGTAAAAATATTTTCATTGCTGGTATCATTTTACAAATTATCACAATGACTGTATTTATGGCATTGTGGGCAGATTTTTCATATAAAGTTTTCATTAAATCACGTAGAATTCATCAAAAGACAAAAGCTCCAGAATTAAAATTAACAGAAATTTCACAATATATGATTGATTACCAATATAGATTAAAATATTATGAAGTTAGAATGGCTCCAGAAAGATTTTTATTTAAATATTTCCCAATTGTATTCATTTTTTCAGTTATTTGTGTTTACATTCGTTGCATCTTTAGATTAGTTGAATTTCTAGATGGCTACTTTGGTTATATTGCAACACATGAATGGTGTTTTGGAGTCTTTGATGCACTCATGATGATATTAGCAACAGTTTCAATGACTATTTTCCATCCAGGTTTTGCATTCAAAGGTAGATTGTTTGATATTCCAATTCAACCAGGCAGATATGATCCTGAAACAATTTCTGCTGTTAATGAAGAAACATATGATTCTGATTATGAACAATCAAGAGAGGTTATCAATGACGAAGAATCAAATTTAAAAAATAATGAATCAAATCAAAAATACTATTAAATATCTCTTATAAATATCTAATCTTATAATTATTTTAAGATTTTAATCTTTCTTCTATTTTAAAATTAATTGATATAATCTCTGATATATTCATTACTAATCTCATGCATGCAACTACATGCGTTCCCCATTTAGGAACCTCATTGTGTAGTAATTATAGTGTTGTCCATACTGACAAAATTCTCGACGAGCTTAGTCAGCTCGTACGTAATTTGTTACTTTTCACTTCGGATGAACTTGAATAAGAAACGACTACTGAAAATTTACTCGATCTGATGAACTGACGTGATTTATTGAGAACTTCAGATATTTATTATATAAGAATCAGCAGAAAAGTCAGTGAATGAGATTACATATTAAGAGAGTTTAAACAGAATTATATTGCATTCAATTGAGCGTGTAGAATAAAACATCTCCCTATTTTAACAAAAACAGATAGAACAAAGTAACTAATGTATGATAGTAATAGTAGAATTACTGATAGCGATTCAGCAAATTTCGATGATATTTCATCATTTAGTTCTGAAAATTCATATAAACCAGAAGAATTTGTTGGTAAGTTAGATGAAGAAGTTGTTGAAAGTAACGAAATTTCAATTAATAAAACAAAGTCTGGTACAAGTGATAATCATACATTAAAAGTACAATCATCAAATGTGATTGAAAAAATCAGCTCTCATGATAAAATAACGAATAATGTTGAAACAGAACAATCATTAAAGAAAGTAATGACAAATTTATCAAAAAGTCATACAAATAATATTTTACCAGCTACATTACAGGGTAATTCAAATTTTCCAGAAGAATATATAATTGAAACTGATACAGGTTTAGTACCCATAAAAACTCTCGAAACTTTAAAAAGAAAACAATCAATACAATCTAGTATGACAAAAAAGTCAAATCAATTAGATGCAAATAAACTCGAAATTACAATTGAAAGAAATAAACAAAAAATTGAAAAATATAATCAGCATAAAAAGGAACAAAATTTATTCAAAAAAGTTTTCTATAAAATATTCGATTAAGATTTTATATACAAATGCATAATCATCAATTTCTAATTAAACTCGTTCCATAATCAAAATACCAATCACTCATCGTTCTCATTCAATTATTATCATGAATCGATTTCTTGAAAAATCAGCAAAAATATTTCCACCTTGTAACTATATAAACAATAAGCATATACATTATTCTAAAGATCTAATTAACAAATTGATAGTTATTAATCAACATGAGATTGTTAATTTAACATTTCAAACTAATAAAATTTGATTGCTTACAGTGCAATCTTCTATTACAGAGGGGCATTCTTTATATAATTGATATTTAACATTTCGAAGAAACTAAAAAAATTATAATCTGCAATATTTAAAGGGAAGTGAGATTTTGATTTATTAACGTGGATCAGTTAAAAGGAATAAGTTAGCAATTCTTTGTGAGTTAATGAGGGCATACTGGTGCATATAATAAATAATACTGGTATTAGAAAATGTGTATATTGTTAGTAACGAAAAATAATCCTAATTACGATTTAATATTAATTTCAAATCGAGATGAATTTTTACAAAGAAAGACACACTCAACATGCTGGAATTTGAGAGAAAATGTTAATATTTTATGTCCATATGATATGTCAAAAAATGTTGATGGTATAAGTAAAATTGGTACTTGGTGTGGTATAAATGAATTTGGTAGAATTTCAACAGTTTTAAATTTAAAGACTGAAGATAATACTTCAATAAATTGCCCTAAAAAATCAAGAGGTGATTTACCAATTAAGTTTTTGGATAATGATAAAAATGATGATTTTAAAAATTGGAATTCATTTGATAAATTTAATAAATCATATCCTTATTTAAAAGAAACTGGTGATTTTAATTTATTTTTTGGTGATATTAAAAGCGGTAAATATAATATAATTGATTCATTTGGTAATACATTTGATATATTAAATGATAAAAATTCAAGTTTTGTAATTTCAAATTCAACATATAATGAAAATAGAAAATGGGAAAAGATAATAAAAGGTGAAGAATTAATTAAAAATTTAGACAAAATTGAAAAGGAAGATGATGTAATAAAACAATGTTTTGAAATTGCATCAAATAATTCATTAAATGAAACGAAATTTGAATATGAAGATATTAAAAATATTTTAAAAGAAACGATATATGTACCACCTATCAAGTTGGATTCGATTAATGAAAAGAATAAAATTGGGTCGTCTTTACCAATAGGAGAATATTATGGGACAAGATCACAAATAGTTATACTAGTTAATAAAGAAAAAAATAAAGTAAAATATATCGAAAGGATATTATATGATAATGACAACGATGTTATCAATAATATGAGCAATAATGATGATCATGAAATTAAAAAAAAAAAAGTAACTGGAAAAGATATTAAACCAATTGAAGAAATAATATATGATTTCAATATATGAAATATTTTTAGATATCTGTACAAGTATATATATATTTATATGATTACTTATTAGAATAATTAATTTTCCAAATCATTTAAATTTTTTAAATTTGCTTCAATTTCTTGAATACATTGTCTGTAATAAACTAGTTGGAAATTTTGATATAATTTAATTAAGGATAAAATTTTTGTATTATCAGTAATTTCTTCCATTTTTTCAACAGCTATTGAAGTATTTGAAACAAATTCATCTTCTAATATTTCTAATAACTTATCATCATCATCTTGAGGTTCAGTCTCTTTAACAACATGTTGTTGTTCTTCAGTTTCTTTTTTTTCCTCTTCTTTATTATCATCAGATTTTTGTTCTTCTTCTTTTGCTTCTTCCTTTGCTTCTTCTTGTTTATCTTCTTTTACTTCCTCTGCAATTTCTTGATTTTTCTTCTTTTCCTTTGCAATTTCTTTTAATTTAACTTCGTAACGAATAGTATCAAATTTTAATCTTGAATTTTCGACATTTTTACGTAGTTTTGAAACATTTTTGAAATCATCATTTAATAAAGATTCTAATTTTTTATTAAATTCATTAATAATTAATTTATCCATTTCATTTTTATGTTCATCAATATTTTTATAACAATTTGCCATTGAATTAAAACACGATGTTAGTTTAATTATATCTTCATCGTTTTCATCATCATCAGCTTCTTCTTCTTCTTCTTCTTTTACTTCTTCCTTCTTTTCTTCTAATTTAATTTTTTCATTAACATTATTTAGAATAATTTTTGAATCAAAAGATGCTTTTGATAATGCTTGAGCAAAAGATCTTGGTAAGAAAGATTCATTTCCACTTCCATTACTATTATCATTATCTAATAAAAATTCATCAACAATTTCACCATTATTTTCATCTTTTTTATTTGTACTATCATATGCAATTGTCCACCAATCAGATAAACTTTCAGATAAATTTGGTGGATAATCATAACCTTCAGTTTCATAAGTTTTTGTAACTAATAAAAATCTTTTTAAAATTTTTTCAATTGAATCTGTTTTATATTCTAATTCAATATATTGTAATGGTAATTTACTAATATCGTCATTAATCGTACCTAATTGTTCTTGAATATATCTTGTTTTTGATTTAATTGATAATTTTGTATTTGGATCATTTAGAATATTTTCTAAATTTATATTAACATTTGTAATTGCATTTGATAAATTTTCTTGTGTTTTAAGTGCAACATTTGAGATTGAATCTGTTAATTTATCAATTGAAAAATTACTAAACATATCTTCTTTTTTTTTATTTTAATATTAATTGAATTTTTGTATTGGATTATACTGTATTGAATTATATAAAATACTCAATATAATATAATGTAATATGCTTTTAAATCTACAATAACGAATTAAGATGAGTTCCCAATTTTTCAATTTAAACAATTTTCTAATGTTTCTTACAGAATACTTTATATATATTCTAACTAAACGCCGGGTAACGGTAAGCGTGTTCTGTTTTTTTTGTTTTTTCAGAAAAAGGTCACCGGTGCCCAACCCGCAAAACCAAGCCTAATTGCCCCCAACAACCCGACCAACATAAATACCCTAGATTTACCACTACATCACCAACTCCGTTTATCCCTTTCGTCGTTTAGATAAATTTTACAAGGAGAGAGGAAGTACAAATAGCACAATAGCACAAATAGCACAATAGTCCGAATTCATGAAGCATATGACACTAATTTAGGGGTGTACAACATTGTGACATCCTTACGTACAGACGCGAGGATCCCTAATCCACACACTCAAATCTTGGCCCCTCGCCTCGCCTCGTCAATGGTGATGCCAATCTTCCGCTGTGTGTTTTGTTTTTGCGGTAAAACCAGAAAACAAAAACAAAACAAAACAAAAACAGTTCTCGCTCGGAACGGGCAGATGGCAGTTTGGCACCAAGGAGGGGAACGAAGGGAGCGGGGCCCTTCTCTGTTCTGTTCTGTTCTGTTCTCGCAGGGTGCTCTTCTCTGGTGGTATCGGTTAGTAAGCAGTCCGTCTCTCTCTGTCTGTCTCTCTGTCTGTCTCTCTGTCTGTCCGGCTAACTGCACTGGGACGGTACTCTGAGTGTTTACTATTGTTATTATGTTATTATGTTATTATGTTATTGTATTGTTGTCCTTGTTATGGAACTCCCATTCCCACTTCCACTCCCTCCAGTCACATACTTTGATTACTATGCTATTAGTAATTGTTGTGAGACTTTGCATTTACATTTACATTTACATTTATATTCACTCTTCCTTGAATGTTTTACCGATAACCTGCTTGTCATGTATCCTGCTGTATATAAAGGATTGGTTATATCCTTTCTTGAAATATTTTCTGTCTTTCTCTTGTTTGTTTTTCTTTTCAATTGCATTCTGTTCTTGCACACACTCATTTTATATTGTTTCCTTACTTCAACTTTTCATTTGTTTGTTATTTATTATATATATATTATTAACATAACATAAAACAACACAACACAACACAACACAACACACACCCATACCCTCCAATCAATCATGTTAGGTTTAGCTGACAATATTTTAAGAATAGTAAATTTTTGTTTCTTCGTTATCACTTTAGGTTTAGTCGGTTCATTACTGGCGACTCAATCGCATCATAGTTCAAGAGTTAACTACTGTATGTTTGTTCCACCATTCGCTCTAGTTACGGATTCATTTTATGGTGTTTTAGCCAATTTATGGTCAACTCCTTTTGCTTGGCCTGTTATTTTGTTTGTTTTCGATTTCCTAAATATTGTATTCACCTTCACTGCTGGTACTGTTTTATCAGTGGGTATAAGAACTCATTCATGTACAAATCAAAGCTATTTAGACTCAAATAATATTACTCAAGGTTCAACTGATAGATGTAGAAAAGCTCAAGCTTCAGTTGCATTCTTTTATTTCTCTTTCTTCATCTTTTTAGCAAAAGTCATCATGTCAAGTATTAACATGATCTCAAATGGTGCTATCGGATTCAACAGATCAAGTAGAAATCAAAATGTCGGTATACCAGCTGCACAAGTTGGTGTTCCAAACATTTCTCAAGTTTAAAAAAAATTAAAAAAATAAAAAAAAAGAAAAATGAAAGATATCTACATATATATATACAGAGATACAATTACATTTATTTTACAAAATTTTTGACTTCCTACATTCAATATAATTCAATTCATTCATTCATAAATGATTTAAAATAATCATTTTTTTCCCGTTCTTTTTCATTTTATTATTACGAATAATAGTAATTTTATTTACAATGCTAATAATAATAATAATAATAATACTAATAATAATATTAACAACAATAATATAATAATACCTAATTAACTATATAGTAAAAATAATTTTTTAAAAAAAATATAAAATATGTTAACTGACTATTTACAAATATTTATTAGTACTATACACATACACACATACACATATATACACATATATGCGTGTATGTACATCTGTATTGAAAATTTTTAAAGTAAAACATAAAAATTATGGCATGAAACAAGAAAGAAACTAATTTATTAAGAAATCAATTGTAATTTAATTAGACAAACACTCTTTTCTTATCTACCTATATTCAATAATAATGAATTATTTGAACTTGTTGATCCATTTTCGTTATTTGTTGCACCATTTGGTAAATATGTAATATTTGGTGATTGGGATAAAGTTTTAGCAATTTCTTTTGATGCCTCTAGTCTTCTAATTAATAATAAACCATCACCTGCTTTTTCTAATGCTTTCGAAATAAATTCTGCACTTTCAGCTTCACCTTCTGCTCTAATAACTGCTGCTTGTCTTTCTTGTTCTGCTTTTTCAACTAAAAATTTTGCCCTTTCTGCATCTTGTTGTGCAATTTGTTTTTGTTCAACTGCTTTTGTAAATTCTGGTCCAAATGTCATATGTGTTATTGAAACATCCTCTAATTTAATACCAAATTCATTTGATCTAAGTGATAATTCTTCTCTTATTCTATCAGAAACAATTTCTCTTTGTGTAATCAATTCCGCAGCATCAAATTGTGCAACAATTGCTTTTAAAACTTCATTACCAATTGATGGTAATACTCTTTCATCATAATCTAAACCAAGATTTTGATAAATTGTTGGTAATTGTAATACATCAGGTCTATGTAATACTCTTAACGTTAATGAAACCATTTGTAAATCTTTTGTACCCGTATTTGTTGCAATTGATTTTGGTTTTGTTCTAACATCATAAATAATTGCTTTTTGTAACCAAGGTAATAAAAAATGAGTACCTTCACCAATCACACTTTGCTTAACACCACTAATTCTATCAAAAATAACAGCTCTTGAACCACCTTTAACATCATACATGGCATAATCTAGTCCACTTATAGCAATACCAATTGGTAACGCAATCTTCGCAATAGTGTCAAATATTCTAGATGACATTTCTATTATCTTCTCTTTCTATAAAACACAATAATATATTTTCTGTTTTATTGTATCACAATAATTGTAACTGTATCAATATTGTATTGTTCATATATAAAACGACTTATTAAAACACTCAATAATGGTGGCAAATTCAAAATAAAATATATTTATTTCTTAAAATCCTCCTTTTTTTTCTAAAAAATTAGTTACTTCAAAAATGCGAGAATTGCGAAACATTTAATATGCTGGAAAAAGTGCCAATTGCTGAAAAGTATAGTATATAAAAGACATGATAGTGTCGTTGATTAAAAATAAATGTAAATATATTTGATATATATATATATATATGTGTGTGTGTGTGTGTGTGTGTGTAGATATGCATATACGAATGTGTGTCTGTTATTGTTATTGAATGAATATATAATTAATTGTGGAGTTTACTTGTTATAATTTTTTGAATGCATTGATTAATTGAATGAATTGAATATATGAAATGTAATTAAAAATTAAAGTAAGTATTATTTCTTATTAAAATCTTTAACTTCATAAGGCCTTAAATTTTTAAGTACTCTATTTGGTATTGAATTCCATTCTGGATAGTATTCCATACCCATTACGGAAGTTGACCACCAACTATATGGTAATAATTTTGATGGAACTCTTGGATTAAGTCTCCAAGTACCATTAACTCCACCAGACATTATTCCACCAGTACCTCTTTCTCCAGTTAAAACATTAAAATTAAATTCATTTTTTTTATCTTTCTCAATTATTTTTGAATCATCTTTAAATTCTAATTGAAAACCATTATTAACATTTCTAAATAATGGATTCTCTTTAACTGGATAAGTTATTGGTCTATATCCACTAAATAAAATATCATTTGTTAATTTTTTTGACTCTAAAAATTGTGTTGTAGGTACTCTTGGTAATGACCTATAAATATTATTAATTGAATTATTATCATGATTCTGGGACATTTTCTTCTTTAATAACTTCTTATTTGATGTCGAGAAAAATCTCCATTTATTATGTTGTAGTTTGCGAAGCATATTTAATTATATGTGTATATGTATGATATCTTTATTCTTTAATTCTTTAAAAAAAGTGATAGACGTAAAGAGTATTAATAATATTATATATATATGTGTACGTTCATCGGATGTGTATACTCAAGTTATATACAACTTCTAAAATTCATTCTTATATATATATATATATATATATATATATTTGTGAAATAATCCGATATCCCCTTGAACATCATACTTTTGCAGATGCATACAAACAATGGCATTAATATAAACTACGCTACCAATACAATAGAGAGACTTAAGAGAGGGTGTTGGACACGATTACAAGCTAACAATATCACAATGAACAAGTTCAGGAAAGGGTGCAAGTTATTATTACAGATGATGGTTGTGATTATCCCACTTAATAAGATATTGATTAAAATGGGTTTGTGGCTTGACTAACTGAGGGAGATAACGTTGATCCATTAGCATGATTAGTAAGTACGTGTGATACGCCTTCAATTGCCAATCTATTGTCTTGTCCCCATGTATATCAAAGTATGATCAATGTTCAATGTCCAAGCTTTGTTAATGATAGATAATTAATTGTAAGACGATTAGTTTCTGATTAGGACAGAAAGCAAGGATGTATGTACCGTTACTGTGCATCAAGTGAAGATAAAACCAGAGGTAGTTGGAATACGAGACAAGGGGTAAACTGTAAATGTAAGTAAGTAGATCATCATGGAGTAACACAAACTAGACTCAGCTCGTAAATAATTATCAAGATGGGAGGGGAATATGTAACATAACATAGAGGGGTGAACTGTTTTATCATCTCTTCCTCCCCTAATCCCTGTTTCCCGTTAAGTGATTATGTTCAGTGGTACAGTATCATGCCACATTCATTTGGTGTTGATGTCTCTCAGAAATGCGGGGATAAAGAGAGAACGGTGAAGTGAAGTGAAGTGAATGTGTATGTCCGAGATGTGTTGTTATTGCGGGTAACGCTGGGAGTTATTGTTATATGTTGTCACGTGTGCCACTATTAATATTTATATATTCTTGTTTAACAGGTACACAGATATTTGTTTATCCCATGGAATAAAAATTAAATTGTGTTTATATATCTATCTATGTATATATATATATATATATATATATATTAATGTGAATCTTGATTATAATGAAATGAATTGAATTTGAAGTAAATTGAATTGAAGTAAATTATTAATTAAAATATGATTATTTTTTTGATTTATTTGATTATTCTTCAATTGGGTCTAATGAATAATCTTTCTTGGATAATTTTGCTCTTAAACCTTTCCCATAATATGAGAAAGCAAATGGAATCGCAATCATTGCAGTTGAAATAAATGCTAATAACCATGATGCCCAATGTAAACCTAAGTTATGGTACATTTGTGTTGTAAATAATGGGAATGCAGCACCACCAGCAGATCTTAAGAAAACTTTTGTAGCCAACGCACTTGATGCATATTGTGCATAACAATCAATAATATAGTTATTCAATGAATAATAAATTAAAACCATACCATAACCAAATGCTAAACCAGATGATGCTGGAGCAACCCAAATAACTTTCTTTGTTGATGTTGCACCTAAAATCCATAATGCAATTGCAGCAAATGGTGCACCAATCTTTGCACCAAATAGACGATCTTCTGGTGTTGGTTTACGTTTTCTACAAACCTCTAAGTACTTATTTTCACAATAGAATGTTGTTGCTAAAGCACATGATGCACCAATTAAAATTGGAATAAACATTAAACCAACAAGATTATCTTTATAACCATATAATTCACTGAAAATAACTGGATAAGCAAAGAAGAAAGCATATAATAAAGAGTAAATTAAACAAACATAGAAACATGTTAAATCTAATACAGGTTCGGTGGCGGCAAAATATAATGGTCTAATACAACATGCTTTCATTAATTCACTAACGCTAACACCTTGAGCCTCTTGTTCTGTCATAATCTTTGGATTACCGGTTTCATTTCTTAGTTTTGCAGCTCTCTTCTTTAAAATAACAGGAGCATAAGTTTCTGGAATTAATGAGACAACGATCCACATTACACCAGCAAAAGCCATGTTAATCCAAAAGATTAAATCCATACGACCAGTTGATACAGAAACAAAACCATTAACTAATGGGCCAAAAACTGGACCACAATATGGTGCAAAAGCGAAAAAGGCAATGGCTCTACCTCTAGTACTACTTGGGAACATATCAGCAATAGAACCACCAACCAAACATAAACCAGAAGAAGACCAAATACCGCAGAAGAATCTACAGATCATTAATGTTTGGACATTAGTTGCAACAGCACATGGAATATTAAAGATAACATATAAACCCATTGAAATAAAATATGCAATTCGTCTACCGTACAAATCAGATACAGGAGACCAAAGTAATGGACCAAATGAGAAACCTAAAACCATTAAAGAAACGGATAAAATTGCGACTTCTGAACCAACATGAAATTTTTCAGAAACAGTACCTAAACCCCCAGTAATACAAGCGGAACCATATGCAACACAGATAACTAAAATTGAAAATAAAATTGTGTAAGACCAACGAACCCAACTTGGCCAATTATGTGGATTTTCTGGATCATTCGTAACAAATGTAACAAATTCAATATCTGGATCTAATTCATTGTGACCACCATCAGAATAATCTGGTTTATCAGAATCTTTTTGTAAATCATCAGATGATGAATTTGATGATAACTCATTTGTTTGACTTTGACGATCCATTTGTCTTGTTCTTGTTTTTGAGATTGCTAATGAATTTCTACCTAAAGATTGTAAAGTTGCTACTGGAACCAAACCAGTTGGTGTTTCCATTGTATATTCTTCAGGGAAAATTGCATGTCTTGAAGTTTGTGGGGCATTAACATCAGGTATTGGAGTATCAGAAGTTAAACCCATATCTTGTAAAGATTTTAAAGTTTCTGTTCTTGATAATTTTAATTGATTATCATTATTTTCTTTTGAAGGAACATATTGTTGCGGTTGTTGATTTTTTAGATTAAGTACTGACGTACTTGTTGAATTATATGATTGTATATCTTCGTATTCGTTTGACATACTTTATTATTATTATTATTATTAATATATTAGTTATTAATTGATTAATGTGTAAAAATTAGGAAATGTAGAGAAAAAAAAAGATGGAATACGCAATATGAGTGTAGTAATTTCCAAATTTAATGCCTTTTTTTATTATCTTATTTTGTTTTGTATATATATATATATATTTCCCCTGCAATCAAAAAAAAAAAGAAAAGCAGTAGTAATATTTTTTTAACAGAACTATAATAAGAACAAATAACAATAGCTCGATATTAATGCGATTATATACTCAGTTGATTGATTAATTGATTAGATTAAAATAAAACGATAGGTAAAAAAAAAACCCAACTAAAAGACAAAGAAAATTCGAAATCGCAAAGGAACTAAAATAGCTCCCTTTACATGACATGATTTGAAGATATATATATATATATGAATGTGTGATTAAATATAAGTGTATTACTTCAATCAGATCAAACAGTTGAGTAAGTACATAACGAAGTTTATACAGTTTTGAGTATATTATGAACTGAAAAAGTATCGAGAAAAAAAAGAAACTGGAATCAGCTTTTATTGCCTTGAATTATACAGTTCGAAAATTTCTAATTAAAATCTGAGCGAGATATGTCTTTTTCTCTCTTGATTTCTTCAGCTCAGCTCAGCTCAGAGAAAATAAGGTAAACTCCTAAAGAAGCAATGTATATTCCCAATTAACGAGGAATCGGACGTAGAAAGCAAGCAAATCGGTGAAGTGAATACCAAAAAGAAAGAACTAAAATGACCGAAAGGGAAAAAGCGATGAGGATATTATTTTCAAAATTTATTCCCTTCCAGGCATTTCTGTTAGTGAGAGGTAAGGCTGGCCGGACGAACATTAGAAAAAGTTGCCGGCATAGTAACAAGCCCTTATGGTTGAGACCTCTATTAAAATTATCAGCCCTGTGTTAGTCGTGAATAATGATGGCTGATAGAAACTGGCGCCTAATAATATGTAATGCAAGAGAAAGAGATACCGATGGCTTATACTATAAGAAGGGTATTTGATAACTACATTAGACTCTTCTCTCATGGAGTAAGATGGGGAGGTAATGCAGTAATATTTGAGTGCTGAGGAGTCTAAGTTTTGATAACATGTATACTTTACTTAGATATATTTCTATATATCGGAATACAAAACGCACACCATAAAATTAACGAGACCTATACATGTTAAAAACCTGATTTTGCCCGTATCTTGTCCAATTGTCCATCCAAAAAAAAGGCAGGTTGTCCAAAATGATTCCCCAAAAATAATTGACTTGCCCTGTCGAGCAACCTGGCCTCTACCGTGTCCAACCAGGCCCAGTGGGAAGCTTGCAAACGATATTGTCAAATACATGTTACTTTTAAAGGTTAATCATATAAGCAGCGGAGTTATTTAAGAACAAGATAAGATAAGATGTAATATACACATAGTATACATAGCTAGATAATAATAATTAGAAGAAGATGATGATTATTATTATTATTATTATTATTATTATTATTATTGCTATCCCTCTTGCAACTTGCAATGAAAGACAAATGAATGTCGAGAATGGCAATTGCTGGTAAACAGTGAGTGAGTATAGAGATGTGGACGGAGTTTGTGATAACGAACTGTTCTATATTTGATGTTTATAGATAGATTCTGTTATGAAATCGCATTTGACAAATGGCTGATTGTTTGTATTAATTGATTGATTTAAACAAACTATGTTAAAAATGGTATCAAATGTAATTTGATCCAGCCAAAATAAAAAAAATTAGGGAAGCTAAATTATAAAGGCTAGTTAGTTAGCCGTAGCACGGGGAACTGTGGATTTGACATTCCTAAGAACCAAAGAGGAAGATATACAGTAGGCATGGCTGGACTTTTGAAAAGTCCAGAGTCCACGTGGGGCTTTTGCTTTTT